>UNPT01000523.1:0-31592 GCA_900536445.1 Hymenoscyphus occultus
CACTTGGAAGTGAACTCGTTACTTGTATCAAAGATGTCAAACAATATGATAAGATTGATAACTAAGTTGAGCACGAAGCTCCTATCTAATGGCAGACGTGCCAGTCTTATATAGAACCTTCGTCCTCCATGTGCTAGCCTGCTAGCCCGGTCTTGCAGTCGCTGCTAGACTGCTAGACCAGTCGCCCTGTCTAGCGACAGTTGGTCACGTGACAATAACCAATGAAAATCCTTGGATCGCTTAGCTACTCTGAGCGATCCCTATTTGCTATAAGAAACCTGGATGTGCCTTGTCGAGGGTTGCGCCTCTTATTATGACAAGTATCACGTGAACACGTGATTCGTGACAGTTCGCTACGCTAGCTATAATAAGGAGATCTGCGCTACTTCCGGAGACTAATAGTTAGTAGTAACTACGGTTATACAAGGGAAGGAACTCTAAGTAATAATAGACTCGGGAGCTACAGGAAACTTCCTCTCCCCGAAATTAGCTAGGAAGCTAAACGTCCCTATTAGGAAGACGGTACCCTACTAGTTAACGGTAGTAGACGGGACAGAAATAGGATACTAGAACGGGATAATTAACTAAAGTACTATTCTAACAAAAACTACTATCGACGGACACTGTTTAGATATATAGTTCGATATTGTTGAAATAGGAAGTAAGGAAGCGATTCTTAGTATGCCTTAGATTAGAGAACATAATCTAGATATCGATTAGAAGGCGAGAAAGATTACCTTTAGTCGTTGTAGTTACAAGGGTTTATACGAATAACTATAAGGCCGGAACAAAGTTTGCGCTACTTCTTCTAAAGAGCCCGGACACCTAGGAAAGGGTCCTCCATAGGTCGGCAAAGGAGCCGATTCAGAGTTACCTATATAGTATAGAGAATTTAAGGATCTGTTCGAGAACCCGGAGGATATGCGTACCCTTCCCGAACATCGCCTATAGGATCACGAGATCAAATTAAAAGAGGGTTATAACCTTAGGAAGTAAAAGCTTCGACCTTATAATTGGAGGAACCTTTAGCTACTCAAAGAGTACGTTAAGGAAGGAATTAAGAAAGGATATATTCGGAAGTTAGAGTCACCGACCGCTTCGAACATATTAATCGCTAAGAAAAAAGACGATCTAAAAGGAAGAGCTTGTGTTAACTACCGAGAAGTTAACAACGCTACGGTTAAGGACGCTTATCTATTACTAACCGGCTAATACTTGCGGGACAAGTTAGGCCGAGCTAAGATATTTACTAAGCTCGACTAACAAAATGCTTTTAGCTTAATTAGGATCAAGCCGGGAGATAAATAGAAGATAGCATTTGTCTTGCCATTAGGACTCTACGAGTACAATGTGATACTATTCGGACTTACGAACGCACCAGCTACTTGTCAGAGATAAAACAATAGTATTCTAGAAGACCTACTAGGAGTAACTGTTATCTATTACCTAGACAATATTCTAGTGTATTTAGAACAGAAGGAAGACTATTAGGGACACGTTAGAGAAGTCTTGCGGAGACTCGCTACCGTAGACTCCCGCCTCAAGTTATCGAAGTACGAGTTCGGAATAACTTGTACTATCTTCCTTAGATATGTAATTAGCCCTGGTCAAATAGAAGTTAACCCGGACAAAATTAAGGCAATCGTGGAATAGAAATTACCCGAGAACGTTAAGGACGTCTAATTATTCTAGGGATTCGCTAACTTTTGTCGACAGTTTATAGCGGACTATACCGGATTGTCTAAACCCCTAACGGACTTAACCAGGAAAGATAAGACATTCTCCTAGGACAAGGCGACGGAACAGGCATTTTAGGAAATTAAGAAGCGATTCGCTAAGGAACTAATCCTTAGGAATTACGACGTCGACAAACTAAGCACTATTGAGACAGATGCTTCGGACACTGCTATTAGAGCTATATACTTATAGCCTAATAAGAACAGGAAGCTAATACCTGTCGTATACTTCTCGAAAACATTGGATTTAGCTTAGTAGAACTATAGTATCTTTGAGAAAGAACTCCTCGCTATAGTCCTAGCTTTAGAGTATTAGAAAATTTACCTTTAGGGTACAAAGCACCAGGTAACTATCCTCACTGATTATGAGAATCTGAAGACATTTATAATAACTAAGGAGCTTAGTAATAAGAGACTTGCTAGGTGGTCGCAAATCCTAGCTAGATTTAACATTATAATTCGTTATATTAGTAGAACGTCGAACGTACAAGTAGATACGCTTAGCCGGAAACTAGGCTACGAAGGAGACAAGGAGTACAAAAAGATTACGATCTTAAAAACCCTTAAGAACGGAGACCTTGCCCTAACGATTTATAAAATCGCTACTATAACCAGGGAGAGCCCTTGGGACAATAAAATCAGAGTAGTACAGTTACGAGACAAGATCGAAAAGACAAAGAATAGCAAGATCTAGGTCCCGGATTTATATATAAAAGAATTCATTACGGAATACCATGTAACACCGGCCTATAGACATTAAGGAGTTCGCCGAACTCTCTAACGAATTAGACGGAACTACTACATTGAGAAGGTAGTAGCCGTAGTCAAGGAAGTGATAGCGGAGTATGATACCTATATTAGGAGCAAGGCTCCCCGCCATGCCCCCTACGGATAGATGGGCACTACTCCAATACTACTAACCCCTTGGAAGTCGATCTCTTGGGATTTTATAGTAAAATTACCAAAATCCAAGGATCCGATGACAGGTGTCGAGTACGACTCGATCCTAGTTATTATAGAAAGGCTAACGAAATACATGATCTTAGTACCATATAAAGAGTTAAGTACAGCCGAGGAATTAGTATTTGTATTCCTTAAGGAAGTAGTCTCGAAACATAGACTACTAGAAAAGATTATCTCAGACAGAGACAAGCTCTTTACCTTATTATTCTAGACAGTACTTACAGAGCGCTTAGGAGTAAAAAGAAAGCTGTCGATAGTATTTTACCCCTAGACAAATAGAGGGAACGAACGTATAAATTAGGTAGTTAAAACATACCTTTGTTACTATGTGAATTACTAATAGGACGATTAGGTTAAACTACTACTACTAGTAGAATTCGCATATAATAGCTCAATAACGGAAATAATACTTGTTACGCTATTCTACGCTAACTTTGGGTATGAATTGGAAGCGTATCGAGAACCATTAGCTACGACAACAGATAACTAACTTGCCCGTATCTAGGTCTCGAAAATTAAAGGTTTGTATATAGAACTCGTAAGTGAATTATAGTTCGTGGCAGAAAGAAACGCGTACTACTACAATAAACGACGTAGTTAGGAGCCAACGTTAAAAGAGGGGGATAAAGTCTACCTTGTACGGAAAAACATTAGTATAAAGAGACTAAGTAACAAACTAGACTATAAGAAACTTGGACTATTCAAAATCAAGAAGGTCAGAGGACTATTAAATTATGAATTGGTACTACTAGAGATAATAAACATCTACCTAGTATTCTATATATCCCTGCTCGAACTAGCACCACCGGGAGTACTACTAGCCCTATACATAGAGATTTAACTAGTTAACCTAAACGCCGAATATAAGGTTAAGAAGATTCTTAACTATAGGGTTATTAGAGGATAGATTAAGTACTTGATTAAATAGTTAGATTACCTATATTCGGAAAACACCTAGGAACCTAGAAAAAATATTACCTAGTACTCGGAGGAACTTTAGGAGTTCTACCGCCGAAACCTAGGGCGGCCTATATCTCAGGGTCACCTAAGAGGGCCTTGAGAAAGGACGGGTTAAGACCTAGGTCGGGAAAAGGGTTAGAAGTACTAGGAGCTAAAGGAATAGCTGCCTCCCTCTACTTCTTTTCTTCCTCTTCTCTCTCCTTCTCCTCTAGCTTAGCCATGGAGTTTAGACCGGAACGAATTAGCTCTTGCTCCCTTTCGTCGAGCTAACGCTATAACTTCCGTAAACGAAGAATTTTGGCAGCCGCCTCTTACTAGGACTACTAGGCTCGCTCTTCTTCCTCCTTTAGACTTTTCCGTTGTCGATCGATCGACGACTAGTCGGAAAGTAAGGGCATTCGATTTCGCGATTTAACATCGCAGGGTTTCTTCTATCTAGTACATTCGGAGCACTTGTTCGTATCCGAGGCAGTAGCTAAGGCTATACATTTTCGACCAGACCTTTCGTATCGTGTACATGGAGCTATTTCTTCGCCAGACTTGTTAATACGCTTTACAAGTTCGATCTAACGCTTGTGTTCTAAAGCACGAGTAGTGTTCATGGTGAAGGGAAAGGGCTGGCCATCTTCCGACGATATTTCCATGGTTATACTTAAGCTTGGGGACCAAGCTAAGCTAAAAAGGGGATAGTGTCACGAATCACGTGCTTACGTGATACTTGTTATAATAAGAGGCGCAACCCTCGACAAGCACATCCAGGTTTCTTATAGCAAATAGGGATCGCTTAGGATAGCTAAGCGATCCAAGGATTTCCATTGGTTATTGTCACGTGACCAAAGGTCGCTAGACGGGGCGACCAGGCTAGCAGGCTAGCACACGAGTATGAAGGTTCTATACAAGACTGGCACGTCTGCCATTAGATAGGAGCTTCGTGCTCAACTTAGTTATTAATCTTATTATATTGTTTGACATCTTTGATACAAGTAACGAGTTCACTTCCAAGTGAACAACCCGATAGTCTTCTTCTTATCCTAGCATACCAACCAGCGAACACCCAGCCAAGTTTAGTTAGCCAGTTTGAGTATTCGTTACACTAATCTCCTAGCCGCTCGAGATTCGATAGAGTCTTCTACTAATAATTCAAGGGACCTAGTGTGACGAGCATGGATGGAATAGCTTTAACCAACTGCGCCAGCGGGCCAAAAAGGCACAAGAATTAATCGACGATCAATTCGCTATTCTACTACATTAGGAATACACCCGGCACCACCCCGTGACTCCCAGCCACGTGACGATCCGTCACACCTAGCCCCTGCTTATCGAGTAGGTGATTTAGTACTATTGAGTACTAAAAATATCCTATCTACTTGTCCTATTCCTAAATTCGATACTAAGTTTATAGGACCTTTCCGAGTCCTTCAGAAGGTTAACTCGCACGCGTACAAGCTAGACTTGCCAGTAGAACTCGAAGTAATCCATCTAGTCTTCTATACTAATTTGTTAAGGCTAACTGTGGGTACTCTACTACCTGGGCAGCACAATCTACCAGCTATGCTAGTAGCGCTCGATAATAGTGGTCAGGAATTATGGGCAGTTGACAGAATTATCGATTCTCGGTGTCAAGACAGTTAATTTGAGTATTTAGTCTAGTGGAGAGGTTACGAGGAGACTACGTGGGAGCCCCTTGCGAATGTCTTTACAGGCTCTATATCTCGTACCCTGTTCCATCGCTCTTTCCCTGATAAGTTACGACCTACGTCTGAGGAATTGCAAGCTGCTCGCGCTGCTTCTGTACAGAAGAGTTATAGGATAAGGGGGGGCCTTATGTGAAGGTTCGATTTCGAGTTTTATAGTAAATGGATTGGCTCGAGTAAATAGGGGTATTCGGTATTCCGTAGCTATTTAGTTAGTTCCACCGCGAGGAGTTCTCTCCTTCTCTCCTTGCGGACAATCTAATCAATACCCCACCCTGACAATATTATAAGACTTAATAAACCTTGTTTAAGAACTAGTAGCTACTCTTTTATTAGCTCCTTAATATAACTATTATTAATACTTTTCTATTATTTAAGTAGTTAAATAGTAGAATTATTAATAAAAAAGGCAGGTCCTTTCTTTATTCTTATATATATTTACTTATATATTCTTAGGTAAAAGCTATAAGGCTATGTATAGGTCTTTCCGCGAAGCGATTATTTATAAAATACTTAAAAAATACTACTCTTATATATAAAGGATTTATATCCTAGCTACTAACCCCCTAGCTATCCGGAATCCTAATATTTACTTCTATACCTTTAAGCGGTTTAAAGATAATAATATATATTTCTAGTATAAGAAGGTATAGTTTATATATATATATATGCTATAAAAGAGCTATTAATTTAAACTATTACTATATTCTATCTAAAGAACTTGATTTAGATATTATAAGTATAAGAAATACCTTTATAGTATTAAGTACTAAGATAGATTCTATAGCTATAAGGTAGTTATAGATTTTATAATAGTACTAGGGAACGTAAGTGTAACGAATACTCAAACTGGCTAACTAAACTTGGCTAGGTGTTCGCTGGTTGGTATGCTATGATAAGAAGAAGACTATCGGGTTGTTCACTTGGAAGTGAACTCGTTACTTGTATCAAAGATATCAAACAATATAATAAGATTAATAACTAAGTTGAGCACGAAGCTCCTATCTAATGGCAGACGTGCCAGTCTTATATAGAACCTTCATACTCTTGCAAGTCGACAATGTCGACAGCGACTATGTCGCCCTGCATATGGTCACGTGATAGCAACCAAAGAAAATCCCTGGATCGCTTAGCCTTCCTAACCGATCCCTATTTGCTATAAGAAACCTGGATGTGCCTGTCGAGGGTTGCGCCTCTTATTATGACAAGTATCACGTGAGCACGTGATTCGTGACAGTAAGGAGGTAAGTATAATACTTATAAGGTAGATATCGTTATTTATAGTATTATTATACTTATAATTAAATTATTAGCTTTATAATAATATTCGTACTTCTAATATAATATAGGGTTTTAATACTTAGCACGTCCTAATTAGGTATAGCGGCGCTATGGCTCGCTTATAGCCCCGTACCAAGCCTGGGCATTAAGTGATTTACGGTCCAAGGGATAGGATATAGTTCGACTATTAGTAACCTTACTAGAATACTTTTACTATCGTTTCAAGCTAATTAGCGTAACTATACGTACCGTCTACATATGTCTAGCTATCTGTCTGTCTATACTCGTAAGTCTCCCTGTCCCTCCTTCCTGTCTCTATAAGTCTCCCTCCCTCCTGTCCCTCCTTACGTAGGTACTCTCTCTACCTGTAAGTCCTATTTCTTCTGCATATACCCCCTATACCCCCTGTAGGTCCCTCTAGGTAAGTACGTAAATATTCGTAGTACTGTAGTAATAGCCGGTTCTGTCCCTCCTCTGCGCAAAGCGACAGGCAAAGGAGGGGCGGAATCGGCTTGTAAGTTGTAGACAGAGATTTATATTAGGTGAAATTTTTTTAATTGACATAGAGAAATCGGCAACAATTGACCCCCGTCATGGACCCCGCTCCCACTGGGAGAGTCGATTTACCACGGTAGCCCTTCATGTCTCGTTATTGCACTGGAAAGTCTCGTGTCATCCCACTGGTTTTTAAAGTTTTTTGTGCATGGGATGAAGTAAATTTACTGTATACTTTAAGCTAAACAGAGTATAAATCCGAATTGTGCCGAGAAAATCGGTCCGTACAGGGCTTCATCTGTTGTATATAAAGGACGACCTTTTCACCCCCATGGAAAAAGGGATATTCACTCATATCTCAGTCCAATCTCATATACTACCAGTCCAACATACCACTATACCAACGACCAAGGGAGAAGCATCATCTACCTCTTAGTCCAATCTCATTGATTGTTTGTTCTCCTCGAACAATATACGAATACACCAACAATCCTATCCGATCTACAAAGTCAACCACGGTACTCGACAATATGTTCTCCAAGCACGTCATTACTATCTTTGCAGTCTTGCTCGTGGGGGCTGTCCAAGTCCAGGCCATGCTAAATTGCAATTGGTCTACCCTAAAGCACGGTTGAGGAATGGAAGAATCAATTGTACTGGACATCCCGAAGGTGACACGATTCTATGCTGTGACCAATGTTAGAGGGGACACTGGATTACAGCCTGGGTTTGGAGGAAACTTCTAGTTGGGAGGAGAGGGGATGACAAGATTTTATGCTGTGACCAATGCTAGAGGGGACACTGGATTACGCCCTGGGTTTGGAGGAAACTTCTAGTTGGGAGGAGAGGAATTGGATGGGGATTGTACAGGAAAAGTTGTTTAGCTGCTAGTTGTCTTGTTTGTTTAGGGGGAATTTCCAGTTGCCTTGTGGAAGTTGAGATTCAGATATTGTCTTGTCACGTGACTGTTATGACGACCCCAGGGTTTTCTCATTCGCTCAATAAATCGTTGCTTTACCATGGGAGTTTCTCTTGAATCCCAAGCAGTAGACTTCATATTGCTTGTGAACGTATCATCACACAACATTCTTTCTAGCCTACAATGTTTTCGTAATTCTCCAATCCTTCACGTGATATAGCATAGGATCCACACCTGCATCCATAACGTCAACTCAATCTCGCTTCTTCTATCAGTCTTGAGGCAAAATTTTATATTTGAGTTAGAACTTCCATTAAGCGTAAAAGACAGGATCTCCGAGCCCTTGCAGAAATTGGCGTTTTATATGATTCGGGGTGACTCATTTCTTGTCCTGCATCTGGAATAGTAGAACTGCTGGTAGCACTTACTCTTTCCATAAGTACCATCTAACAATCTGAACCTTTTTGACCCTCAATTTTTTTGGGTGCTCTCAGATATCGGGTCGAGAATAATCCAGCAAAATCTCTGCTCCTGTCCTCGTCATAGAAAGAGTGTACAATGACTGAACCAATGAACGTTAAGGAAATGTTACACCAAGTCCAAAAGAGCCTCGAAGGGGGCATTTACGCCTGTACCTTACTCGAGGTACTATCCGGAGGGACCGCGAATTTCGTCTATCGTGGGGTTCTCGCGAGTCCTCTTGAAGATGGCGCAACGACGATCATTATCAAACACACAGAAGGATATGTTGCCCTGCATCCAGGCTTTAAGCTCACCATAGACCGCTGTGTAAGTCTTCTCATTGATATCACTCAAACACTTCTTCTTTAATACAACTCTTCCCTAACGACACCCAGGCCTACGAACAAGAAATCCTCACCTCACTCCAAGCCCTCCCCTCAATTCCCACCAATCCATCAGTCACTATCCAAACCCCCAAACTGCACCACTTCTCCCCGACAACCAACACTCAGATCTATACCGACTTCCCCTCTTCCACACATCTCAAATCCTATATCTTGACACACACCCTCGCTCCCGCACAAGCATCTCGCTTAGGCACCGCTCTTGGACTATGGACGAGGAAGTTCCATGATTGGGCCGCCGCTCCGGAACAAGTAGAGCTACGGAAGAAAATGAGAGGCAATAAAGAGATGAGGAATTTGAAGTTTGTGGTTAATTATGAGAGACTTGTTGATACCATCGCGAACTATTCTGATTTATTGGAGGACTGTAGGGGTGTTTTTGAGAGTGTTGTTGGGGAGATGAGGGGCGTGATGGAGAGGTTAGAGCGAGAAGGTAAGGGAGGAGATTTGATCCACGGGGATTTCTGGAGTGGGAAGTAGGTTTACCCTCTTTTAATATCCCTTCGAAAATTTGAACTGACAAAATCAGTGTCCTCCTCCCAAACACCCCCTTCCCTTCACCCAGCCAACCCCTCAATCTCTGTGTGATCGACTGGGAACTTTCCCATCTCTCACTTCACGCTTTTGATCTCGGTCAGATGATTGCTGAGCTTTATGAGTTGAAACATTTCAAGGATATCGATGCTGGGCTTTGGATCATTGATTCGTTTGTTGAGGGGTATGGTGTTATTGATGAGAACCTGGCGTTTAGGACTGCGGTTCATGTTGGTTGTCATTTGATTTGTTGGGGGAGTAGAGTCCACGGGTGGGGGACGGAGGAGCAGGTTAAAGGTGTTGTGGAGGTGGGGAAGGAGTTTGTGCGGAAGGGGTGGGAGAGAGATGGGGATCATTTTAGGGCTGGTGCTTTGAAGGGGTTGTTTGCTGGTTTGGGAAGCTCAAGTGAGTAGACTATTCATGAAATTGTATGTTGATTTATAAGCCTTTTCTACTGGTACTAAGCAATATGAACTAAAAGATGGTTAAGGCTATCAAAAGTTGAGGCTGTACACTGGCCGTGTACAGTCACCAAGTTCCACCCTCGCTTGTTCAACATCATACATACCTATCGGTACCATAAGAGGAACGGTGATCAGTATCGTAGCAAATAATTGCTGCCAAGATTCAAGGCTGTACAATGGCAGTGTACAGTAGCCCCCGAATTTAACCCCTGAATATGCAGAATTCTTGCGTATTGTGACCCTGAGGGCATGGTTATAAGTATTAATAGATTAATTGGTTTGCAGTTTAACCGGTGAGACTCTACTTTAATGTTCTCTGCTCATAAAACTCGAAAATTTCTAAAATGCTATTCTGCTCATCTTTTTTATTGACCACAATTCTTTGATCTAAGTTGTTGCTCCAATTCTTGCCTCGCCAAACATGCAACATTTATCACGTGTTGTACGTGGCATAGCTCAGTCTTTTCAATTATGGAAGAGGGGTTCAACAATAGTACCAGCGGTCTGTTACAGTCAATGCAGTAAGTGTTCTCCTCACTTCCTTTGCCTCAAAGAGTCCAGCTCAATTGAAGTTTCAGATGATGTCTATATTGAGGCGCAAAAGACTGGAAATTCGTCCGCTCTCTGCGCACCAAATTCGACCTTCCAAGTGGGCTACCACAACTGTCAAGACTGTGTTCAGAAATTTGGCGATCCGACTGCTGCTGTCCCGTCTGGTTTTCAGCCTTTCCTAGATTATTGCGCCCAACCAACTCAATTGATTACCCCCGCCGCAATCACCGGTCCTACATCCTCAATAACCAGCTTCAGTTCACTACCAAACTTCACCGAGACGACAACCGCAACAGCCACCGTTTACTTCACGTCAAGTCCTCCCGTCACTGCTTCTGTTGCCAACCTCCAAGCCGACGAAACAAATCTTCCCTCGCCAATAAGCAATTCAGGAACTCCACCAATAAGCAAGAGCCATACCTGGGTAGCGGGAGCTGTCATTGGTCCAGCATTGGTCCTCCTTTCCGTTGCCTCGTGCTTCTTCATTCGTCGGAGAAGAAATCGAAAAGTACGTGATGCCCAGGCAATGAGAGAAAGGGGAGGGGAGGACGATATAGCAGGATACAAGGCTCAGTTACATGGTGATAGCATGTTCAAAGTTCACCATGAGCTTCCTGCCGAGGACTGGCCAGAACTACCAGCAAGAGAACCCGTGGGATCAGAGTTAGCTGGAGAAAGACCTGGGCAAAGAGATTCCCAGGCTGACTGAGTATTGAAGATCAATGATGAAGGATTGTTCATATGTATAGGGATATGACAGTCAGAAGGTGACGTTGATATGACAAGATTCATAAAAACAACAATGCTATTGATAGGAGTCTGATGGCTGAAGTATACCCAACACTTATTTATAGGTAGTTATGTTTCGTATGTTTCGGCAAGATCCCAAATAAGCTTTGGACTCTACTGAATCCGGCAAGTTCCACGCTTTTTCGGTGAGACTACATTACTTCCAGTTTTCGAAAGAGCTTTCGACATGAGTTGGTTCTTGCGATATACAGTAACACGTGGGGATTCCTATGGTCGCTGGTGTAGTGGCATGGTTGTTCATGGTTGTTCATGGTTGTAGGACCAGCTCGCTTTTTCTCGCTTTAATCCTCCTAATGCCTGTAGAATAACAAAATATAAAATGTGCTCACTAATCCGCACCTTTCGGGAAAACCATTTGATTCTATAATTCTCGCTGAAAAATTGGGCAGAGTTAATGAATAGACGTATATATATTTTCCAGATCCAAGAGCCATTTCTGTTTGGAAGTCACTTGGTGAGAAGCGGGTGCGGAGGGAGATAGAAGTTTCCAAGGATAGCCCCTCCGCCTTCAGGTTGCTCGTTTATTATGTTTTATTCTGGTAAGCTTGGTAGTTACCTAGAATCAGAGTCCCTTCCAAAGAAGAAACGGGAATTATGTAACTGAGGGATGCAAATATCCGGCAGCAGATCGAAAATTTCTAATGGCTAGAACTATCGTAAGTTGCTTGTCGACAATAGGGCTACAAAGCATAAACAAACGGTCTTTACCTCTTCACCTATCTCATAATACTGCGAAAATATTTAGATTAGAACTATCATGGGCCTGTTATCTGTCAGAGAGTTTCTTTCTTAACACACCTAATTCAGGCAGATGCCGTCATTACCCGAGTTCAGCTTGGTAAAACTCCAAATTGTACCAGAACCTCTCAACAACTACTTTTATCTTTGGTTATCTGAGCGATTGAGAATAGTCGCGTAATCAAATCTACGATTACAACACTTAGCAGGAATAATTGAGGATCATCAACAATGCAATTACAACGCAAAACTCCTCAGGGACTAGCAGGAATACTGCAACCACCTAAGCGAGACGAGGGCAATATACCAGCAATATGTTCCAAGCAATGCAGTACATTCCCTCGTCCTTATTCCTAACTATAACGGAATATACAACTAACTTGTCGTTTCAGATACAACCTTCCTAAACGCCCAAGCGATAGGACAAGTCCCGGCCCTTTGCGCAACAGAATCATCCTTCCTCACGGACTACGGTATCTGTAAATCATGCGTAGAAAATAACAGTTCCGAACAAGAGCCCCCTTCAGGATCTCCACCCAAAAAACCAGAAGGCAAAGATCTCCCACAATTCAAACCATTCCTCGACTACTGTGCTACGCAGAATTTACAGGCAACACAGATACTAACCCCAACAATCTTCACAACAGGACCTATTCCTCCCGGTGCGACAGCACAAGCCACGTCCCTAAAGAACTTTGAAACTGCCACCGGAACGACAACAGCAACACCCTTCGCAATAATCCTCCCTACACCAACAATCCCAATAGACACCCTCCAAGCCACCTTCAAAGTGCCCCTCCCGCTCTCAAGCCACCACCCCCTCTCCCCCCCACCTCCCACATCACCTACACGAGAAACCCACGCCTGGATCATAGGTGCCGTGGCTGGTACAGCAGTCGGGGCACTCATCCTGCTCGGCTTTCTCATCCAGATCCAACGACGACAAAGGAAGTTAGCACGGGCACGGGCACGTGGACGACGGGCCATGGACGAAGACCCAGTCCCTTTGGGGAGAAATGGGAACGGTGGTATGTATATGATGCCAGCTGGAAAGAACCCTCATTTAGATGGTGAGAAAATGGTTAGACATGAACTTGCTACCAAGTCCCTTGATGGCGTGTTGGAGATGCAGGATAGAGATCCGGTTGGATCGGAGGTATCTAGCTGTAGCACGGTATTTGGGGATAGGGGGTGGTAACAGGGTTTGCTTCATTAAAGACTCAGAGGAGAGACGTCGTACTTAGTAGAGAAGAAAGATTACAGAGATTCAGAGAATCCATTCTCTTTCCGTCAGCGTAAGTTTTTTCAAACATATCATCACCCCAGAGAATCTAGGACAACGACTTCAAATACCCTATTAAGTCCAGCTAATCATATTCACAGCTCCAGATAACCAAACCAACAATATTCGTGAATGTTAAATAAGCCAACAGGAATGGATACTTTCCTCTACAACTTTTCCTGTCTACCAGAAGCAGCCATGTTAGAGCTCAATATCAGGCATGTTTATGTAGACGGTTCTCAAGTAACACAAGGAAAAGCTAATTGTAAAAAAAAGAAGAAGAATAATTATCTAATCTCAGGAGTATCATATCCAATCCTCGCTCCGAACCGAACACCCTCTGAACCACAGGAAGACTCCAAGCATTCATTCATTCATTAATAGAAAACTTGGCATTGGTTATCTCGTCGTACTTCATGTCAATTTCAAAGAAGCAGACAGTAAGACACCTGGCCTTTTTCCAAGCAAAATCAGTGTTATCAGACACTCATGCCAGTTGTACAACAAAAGCACCCACCCGCTCCAAGAAATGCAGCACCATCCCAATTTACGGCTCATTCCCCAGTTCAAATACATCAACGTCCGGGAGGCGGAGGTCTAGGTCCAACAATCTGTCGTCGCCCACTTCCGATACCCTGGGAGCCACGATTTTGACCATCCCCTCCAGTATAGCCAGTCCACTGGTTAACATCCCATTTTCCATTGATCCCACCACCAATCCCATCAACACCAGAACCAGTAGGAACTTTCGATTTGAGTTCCTTCTGGGATTCTTCCCATTCTTGCTGTCGTTGCCGTTCCATTTCCATTTCCCTTTCTAGTAAAGATTTGGATGCCCAGCCTGCGGCCTTGGTCTTAATTTGAGATTCCTTACGGCGACGCTCTTCGGCATCTCTTTCAGCGGTACTGTCGAAATTGCCGAGTTCGTTGGCATAAGTAGTTTGCGGTCGAGCTTGTTGTGGAGCTGGGTTTGAGGATAAGAATCGATCGGTCCGGTTCTGAGACGAGATTCTAGGGTTAGGAGCAGGCGGTTTAGGCGCTGATGGTTTTGACGATGAGGCATACTTTGCTGGATCTGGAAGTGGTCTGGAGCCCGTGTTATTTTTCACCAGGCGCGGTGCGGGTTCAGGAAGTGGTCTTGAGCCGGAATTATGTTTTGCCACTCGTGGTGTAGGTTCTGGAAGGGGTCGTGATCCTGAATTGTGCTTCGTTACACGAGGCGGAAGTGTCGGTTCTGGTAGAGGTCGAGATCCTTGGTCTTCGCTACCGTGAGATGAAGACCATTCTCTTCGAAGATATTCGCGTTCGTTCTTTCGCCAATCTTCATCACCATTCTTATGCGACTGAGGAGGACGACTTCGTGACTGAGCCCGTGACCTAGAAGTTTGTTCTTTCATGCGATTTGAAAAATCATGCTCCTCTATTTCTTCGCGGCTTTCATCACGACTACCTCTTCTGCGATTCATCTTTGCCTGTCTTTCGTTCTCATATTGGCGTTCCCTCTCCCTTGCTTGTTCTAGTTGTCTTTCCAACTCCTTGATCCTATCGCTCTCAGACCCGTTACCATTGTTTGAGGCGTTCTCAGCCTGGTATTGGCTCAAAAATTGACCTCGTAATCTAGCGTCGCTATTTCCTCGAGCTCTTTTCCGTTCAGCCTGCATTCTTATCTCGGCTTCTTCCTCCTCCTTTTGACGTCTCTCCTCTTCCATTCGCCATTTTTGTTCTTCTTCTTCCCACCTCCGCTTTTCGTCCGCGGCCTTTTGTCTTTCCTGTTCCCGCAATCTCTTCGTTTCCTCGGCCCATCTTGCTTCTTCTGCTAATCGCGCTCTCTCCTCCTCGGCAGCCTCTTCCTCCTTTCTCCTTCTCTCCTCTTTCTCTGCCTCGAGCTTTATTCGCTCCACCTCCGCCTCTCTTTCCTTTCGCAGCTTTATTTTCTCTGCCATATTCGGAACTTGTGGACCAGCGCTAGTAATTTGTCGTCTTCCTCCAAATGATACCCCTAGATTTCCCTGACTTGCGCCTCCCATATAACCATATTGTGAGATATTCCAAGCCGGAGATGTAGCCCCTTCGTCAGCCTTTTTACTCCAGCTACTAACCCCGCCAGGGGACAGAGGCGTACCTCCAGTTTTCGTTGGACTCCATCGGCCGCCATTCGAATCGCCAGTTTTACTCGAGGTCAGAGAGGGCGCCGCTCTCGTTGGATTGTATGCGGAGGACGAATTGCTTGTGTTGGAGTTTACTCTGGGCCTGCCATAACTTCCACCACCAACCGCGCCTGTTCCTTGAGGGCTCATAACTCCTCCACGGGACTTTCCTCCGATCGGATTGGGAAATTGATTGGGCGCAATGCGATGCGCTGCTCTACTAAATGAACCCAGACACTGTAGAACTTGCGCCGGGTCTTTCGATTCGTAAAGATCGACCGTGAGGAAGATGTCGTGTGATTGGAGATTGAAGGGGGGGTTTTGACATGCTTGTAGAAATAGGGAGATATTCTCCATTTGTACGAAAGGCATAATAGCCCTCGCTTTGAATCGAAGCGCATTGGGTGAGGCTAAATTGACAAGTCTGGGAAGTGTGCAAAGTCAGAATGTTTCTTGGAGGGGCGACACTGTGGAAACATACTTGCAAAGAGCGACTCCATCCTTAAGGCTGTCGAGAAGATCTCCCGGCGGCAAACGTTCCCCTAGGGAGTCTTCAATGAATGACCGAACTTCGTTTGCGGCTTGTGGAGTGTAACGATCCAGGCGCAGTTTGCGCATGTCTTTATCGAGGGAGGTAACAGAAGCCATGGTTGTGGTTGTGATGTTCTGGTGTTGCGACCTCGAGATGGCCAAAGAATATGGCAATTTGAAGCTCTCGCATTGATGCCCGAGATACGCTCTTCGATTGCGCTGTCACTGCCCCACGATCGAAATGAGGTAAACATTGATGCCTGAGGAGTGATCTCACCAGCCACGTGACGTAATAAAATTCCTGCGCCACATCACATCTTCTAGATTCAACCTTGGAGCTCTAGTTCTAAATGCCATCCTTTCGCTGCCAGTGACCGATCACATTGGCCTCTGGTGGCCTCATTCTCAGATGCAGATATGATTGGCAGTCGCAGTCCAACGTACATGTGAAGCCAGCCGAATACTTCGTAGTCATGGACGCACCATAACACTCCTATTACTTCAACTGCGCCCGAAACTTCATATATCCAGCCTACATTTTCTCTGCTCTTCTCAGTAACCAGGCAGTATTTATATCTACACCGTCACTGTGCGTTGTATCTGTGATATCTGGACCGAGCCTGCCAGGCTTTTCGGTACCCGACCTTGAAAATGGGCTCTAACATCGTCAATCTATCCCCCACTGATGGCTTTTCATCAATCAGTCCTTCAGGCGCCAATATTACTGCGGTCCTTTGGATACACTCAAGCGGCTTGTCGTCAATAACGTCCAAATCATGGGATTGGAGGGGGGCCACACCCTCGTCAGCCCCGGTTGGAGACCTTCCTTGACCTAGTACACCAGGTACTACATGATGTTCTGGCGAACCGCAATACATTGCTTCTGTGCTGAGAAGCGTTCGATGGGACATAGTTTCATACTCATTTGGAGAAAATGGCAACTTACGGGAAGCAATCGGCCAAACAAAACTGGGGATATCATCAAGGCATGATTTGGACATTACACCCTCGAACCTCGAATACATAATTAAGCGAAGACGTGTCCCAGCCACCTCAACCTCAACTCTAAATCCAATTTCACCACTCACACCAAAGGAATTCAAAAAGCGGATGAAATTGTAGCAAGAAACAATCTCAGTTCGCGATGGCTTGGACTAACTCTGTGACTGTACTCTTGAGAACCCAAGGATGTTGGATTTATCTCGCACATCAGAGGTGGCAGTCTGCGTTAACTGGCTCGAGACTGGCTCGAGACTGGCTCGACAGGGCCCTCACCCATGCTTGAGCCATGGTGCTACCGAAATTCGCTTGTTTTTTGGAGTTCGGACCCAGGTCTTTCCTGATTTGCTGGAATGTCCCGTACCGGGCCCAGCGCGTAACGTGATTTTGATGTCATTCGAAAAAAAGAGTTTTGGAAAAGCCAGATAATAATTGCAGGGAAGTATGTTCGTACGAGGAAATAATCATAATTAATTTCAAAGTGGAGCAAAAGAGTTTAAGAATTGTGCAGATGCTCAAAAGTCATGTGACGAAGATTGGACACCTCCTTCATGACGTAATCTATTCTGAACTTCTCATTGGTCTGCTTACTAGCCAATCAATTGGCGGGATATTATCAGCCTAACAGGGCTCCTCCCCCGCTTGTCTCACCTTGGCTCTGCGCTTGGATGAAAGAACAGGGTTGATTGCATCAACGCTAAAGCTTCCAAGTGGGTCTCGTGGTGCTGCTGCCTCAGGTTTTCGTGCATCACATCGCGGATTCGCGGTTGCCGTTGCCCGGTACGCAGGCCAACCAGTGTCTTTCTTTGGTTCCCCGACCCGACTAAGGCTTCCTTCCCTTCTACTTGAAGAGCACCGTCGACCTCTCAGATTACTCCCTTCTTCTTTTCCCTCGCACACCTTCTTCTAACTTTCTCAGCCTCCAACCTTCAACCTTCCACCGCCCTTCTCAATTCTCTTACTCTTCCTAGTACCTCTCGACTCCATCGCCATCCTACCTCCATCTCACAAATACCTACGAGTACCCAACCTACCTGACCTTCATCTACTTCATTTACTCATCTACTCTATCTACCTTGAACCGTTGTCAGCTTCCATCTAGTTACCGCTATCCATCTCTCATAAACCTCATCTCTACAAACCAATTCACCATGTTCGACCAATCCTATATGTCGTCCTCACCTCTTCTAGTCCTCTCGGCGCAACACCACCCTCAATCTTCCTTCATGGACCACAACCCTCTGTCATTTACCTCACATTTTGGCAGCAATCCACAAACACCATCATCTGCCTGGTCCAATCGTCCATACAAAAGCGTCCCATCATCAGGCGCAGGAAGAAAGCGCTCACGCGATGAGGCTGCCGATAACCTCACTGAAGATGAATACTTCCCCATCCAAGTTCCAACTCCTCAATCTGAGAACGAAGATGAGTGGGTATATGGTGAAGGCATGACCCTCATCAAGCCCAATCGCGGTGGCATTGCCATCGAAGCATCAAGTCAAACTGGCACATGGGCTGAGGAGAAAGCCGAACAAGAAAAGGCACAAGCCGAAGCGCAAGCAAAGTTACTCTCATCCAGCCCACAGAGACCCATCATTCGCGCCACCAAAAGTCAACGGCTTGATTGCAGCGCTACACCATCCATCACAGAAGAGTCGATGCAAAATGGAGCTCTCATGACACCTTCAGCTTCTTCACCAGAGAGACCAGGATTTACGGAGCCAACTATTGATGACTTCACGCGACATCTCGGTATTGGATGGTCTCGAATCAGTAGCGATGAACACATTCAAGCTGCCGCCAAAGGATGGAGTCGCTTCATTGAAAATCACTTTCCCGTCACCAACGCCAAAATCGCTCTTCAAAGCAAAGGTCTAGCCAGTTATCTTGTCGAAGCAAGTGAGGGATACTTTTTGTTCGACGAAGCTCTGAAGCAAGGTCGACTGGTAAGTACTAATTTAGAAACCGTGTGGGCTAACTTGCAGACTCCTGTACCCGTCTTCGAAGGACAAGTGGTCATGGACGCCGCTGAGACACCCAAGCTCGTCGGAGTTTCCAGCATCAATAATGAAACTCAGATGGAAGAGGTCAACATCGCTATTAACGGCGCGCAGCCTCTTGAGCAAGGTAATGAGGTTGAGATGGATATGAGTTAATGGTTTGGAGTTTAAAAGAAGTTCTTATTTCATCAATGGAGTTTGCGTTATTTGCTTGGGAAATTTTCGCCTTGAATTGGCTGGGGACATTATCGGGAATCATTTATGACTGAGGAGGCACCCTCACATATGTACATTAGGACATCACCCAAGCGGTTTGGCAAGGAAATGCCTCCAGCTTTTATTATTGGCTGTCATGAACGCTACAATTACAAAATCAAAATATCACGTTATCACGATGCCACCTCTCATCAGTTCGCCCAAAATCAAATCTGGGGCTGTGCGTTTCCAAAACCTCACCAAGCGTGACTTTGAGAAAAACTTCGGAAGTGCGTCTGGCAGAATGGACACGAACCAGGGTTTCCCGGGTCTGGGGGAGGTCCTGACTCCTGAGGAATACTGTAACCATTATTGACCTTTGACTCCTTGAGTTACTGAGGTGGCTGGGCTGGGAAAGGTACGCTCGGGGAAAGGTACTTTGTAGAAGGAGAGTAAATTTAGAATACGAGTACAGTATGGTTTGGTAGGGATGGGTGGTGTAGTTGTATTGTGGTGTTGTGGTGTTGTGGTGTTGTGGTTTTTGTGCAGAGATGTGCAATGGTTGTGGTTGGCCCAGCTGGGGTTGTGCAGTGGTTATGAAGAGGTAAGATCTTACGTACCTCGGCTAGGTGTTGGTGAGGTGGAGGGTGGATAGGCTTGGATTGGGAAAGTGAGGCAAGTACGGGTGAGGAGAGTGGACGGGAGAGTGGTAGAGAAGGGTCACGGGAGAGATTCCCTTGCTCCAGGGCTGTTTTGCTCGCGCGAGTTGGGTTGGGAGTTGATTTGGAATTGGAGGCGGAATTATTATGTTGAGTGGGTGGATAATTGTTGATTGTGTGGTGTGTGTTGAGTTGGTAAGTAGGTGGGTAGGTAGGCAGGCTCCTCGTGTACGGAATCATCCGCCGATTTCAGTACCAAACACCTACTACGGCATTGGCTACAACAAGTGCGAAGAAAATCGCAAAAATATCAAATAAATCCCAGACAAATCTCCAGAAGGTAATTGACCTTGATGGTGAAGCTTATAGCTTTTAGATGGATTGTTGTGGTTTTATTGTGAGTAGTAATACCAGTAGCTAGCAGACTAAAATCGGCGGATCTTTTCGTAAACGAGGAGGTAGGGTATGGGGTTTTTTTCTGTTATCTTCTGTACTTTTCTTGTTTGCCTATTTGGTGATAGAATCGGGAGAGGTTATTTGTGTTGGGAGTTAGATCGAGTACTGTACGGAGGTAAGTTGATTCTGATTCTCTGTAATACTGTAGTGTTCATCTAGAGTTCGACTGATTGGATGTGATTTCTTGGTTTACAATACAGTAAGAGCTGGAGGAATGCGAAGCAGTCAAGTAGACTGCCGTACCTTACTCACGCTCCCAGCCACTTTACACTTTCCTCTACTGCAGGTCTTGTTCGCGAGGGCCAACAGGACGGTTATTGGCGGGAGTTGATCTCGTCGAGTTGACCAGGGAAAAGCTTCCGTGGGCTCGTTCTGAACGCGGCGCCGAAAGGCAACTTGACTGGCCAACAACGCTTCCATCCATCTCTGCATCCGTCGTCCTCTTGTCCCTGTCAAGTCGCCATTCGCTCCTGTACAGTAGTATCTGTGCTGCGCTGCCCAGAGTCAGAATGGAAGGGAATGTAGCTGTCGTTGTACAGCTGGAGCCCCTCTGTGCTTCCTGATTTGCTGGATGTGGTCGACGAGGGTGCGGTGCGCTGCCCTGATTTTGCGGCAGTGGTGGATTGGTTGAGCGATTTCGGAAGATATCGTGGGCCAGTCGCTTTGGGTTCTGGCTCTGCCTCTGGAGATCGCCACTCCGCAAGCAGCGCAGACGGGAAGCCTGTGCGTGAGAACTGGAGCGTGATCGCAAAGTGTGATTGATTGATTGATTGCTGCAATTGCCTTGAACCGAGGGAAGACGTTCGCTAAGTATGTTGATGGGGTACGTGGTACGAGTTTCTATCTTCTCTTGATCTCTCGATTTCTCTGTTCCTGTTTTGGTGGTTTTGTGTTCTCGTTGTTTGGGTGGTTTGTGATGCAGCCAACCGCAGCAATTGTTTGTTTATCACGACACGACACGACGATACGCCTCTCGCTTTTTTTCGAAGCTACTGCTGCTACGGCTGTTACTGCACGACGCCAGGGTCTTGGAGACATTGTGTAGGTTCTGCAGAACACGAAGGGACGCCTGGATAAGGCCGAGGGCTGTGCGGCCATTCAAAGAACGGAGAGCTCTGGAAAGAATACTGTAGAAGGAGAGATCGTAAGCGCAATTGCGCTGTGCGTAACGCGTGAGAGTGTCACGAAGAAGAAGGGAACGGCAGTCCTTTGTATCTCCTCTCCTTCGGACGATCTACAAACTTCCCCGCGAACCCAACCCAACACGGCCTATGCGCGACGATGATGGGATGTTGATGTTGACTGGTGAACCACTTTTCATATTCTTGTTTACTACCAAGATCCCAAAACCCAAACACCAAATTCAAATGTGGCGCCAATTAATGCATTGCATGGCTAACATTGCGGTTAGAAGGGAACAGGAATATATGAACTGAATTGAAGATCTCGCAAACACGAAGACATGGTTTCGCAGATGGAACTCGAGCCTTCTGGTAGCAATGCCGTTGCCAGGAGGGGTCCCTCGTCCGTCACAAGTTCGTCCCGCCACCGCAGAGGTAGACGACAAGGAGGAGGCTATGTGTCGAATGAATTCCCCGAGTTTTCACATACTGGCGATGTCGAAATCTTGGTGAAGGTCGGCTCCCGGACGAATCGTTATCTTTTACATCGACTCATCCTCACACAATGTTCCGGATTTTTCGAAGCAAGCACAAGTCAGGAATGGTCGCGTGCAGAGGAAGTAGGAGGGGGAGGGGAACTGGCGCGCATTGGAGAGGATTCCGAAAATGGTGCGAGGAATAATCGCGAGGTCAAGAAAAGATGGAGATATGAGCTGGATACAGGAGTTGGGAATGATGATATTCCAATGCTGGTCCAGAAGGAGAATACAGCCGTATCTCTCTTTGGCGCAAACGATGCGAAACCTCCACCAGTTCGCAACAAACCTCCCACTTCGAACCCCTCCTTTTTTCGCTCTGTAGCAAACCTCACTATGACCTCCTCACATGGGCACGCGCCTTCAGTCCCGATATCACACGAAGACCAGGAAATCCTGACAGATTACGATAACCTATTTCGAATATTTTATAATTACCCTCCCGCGCTCGATGCGGTCGATATTGCCACGGCGTACCGACATTGCAAGTCGCTCCTCACACTGGCAGATTTATATGATGCTTTAGCAGTCGTAGGACCAAGAATCGACCATCACCTCCTACAATTTAATTCCCGCCTTTGGAAACAAATCGCCAAATACCCATCCTCATACCTTCGACTCGGCTACCTCGCCCAATCCAAAACGATATTCCAAGAAAGTCTTATCCACGTCGTAGGAGCCTGGCCACAAGGCGAACGCCACATCCGAGCCCAACTACCCGATTCCGTGCTAGAAATCATCGAGGATAAAGTTGAAGATTTAGCCGATATGGTGGGCAAGGTAGAGGGAAAACTATTTAGATTGAGTCTCACGACTAGTAGAGGGGAGAGAGTGACGCCTTATAATTCGCATCTTGATTGGCTTGTCATATCACTCTTCCGGTCCTGGCTTGCGGATGCGACATCTCCTCCACCACCACCAGCTCCAACTTCACGCTCCCATCACCCCCCAAGATCAAGTAACGGCCATAATCACCACTCCCGAACCAACACCACCTCCTCCGCCTCCGGAACAACCATACAAGCCCAACTCATCCTCTCCCCCACATCCTCAGCCTCCCACCACAACAATCACCCCTCCGCCCCCTCAACCACCTCACCCACCTCGCACATCGGCCGTGCCTTCCGCACGATCGGTGCGGACCCCTCCACGTACCTTGGTCACGAGGAATGTAAACGCTTCCTCAAACTCACGCCCGAAGTCTATTCCCGGGACAACATGAAGAAGTTTGAACGGAGGATGGAGGAGATCAAGGGGCTGGCGAGGGAGGTTGTGCGTCCGCTGATGAGGAGTTATTTACTGGGTACTGCGGACTCGGGGTTCTTGAGTTGTGTGAGGGTTGGGGAGAGGGATTTTGTGTGGTTGGAGTGATGTGTGTGATTGGAATGTGGAGAGAGGTGGTGTGATGTGATGATTTATGATTTTATGATTTGGGAGGGGGAATGGTTGGGGGTTTGTTTGGATGAGGGAGGGAGAAGGAGTGATTTGGATACCAGATTGCTGACATGGTATATGAGGAGTGGATTGTAATGATGGATGGATTTCTTTTCTTTTTACCGGATTTGGTTTGGTTTGGATTGGTTCACTTGTTGGAATTTTTTTGTTGGACATCTTGTTTTTGTTTGGGATACCCATCGTTTTTTTTTTTTTTTAGTTGATAAGTTACGTACTGTATAGTACGGGATAGTTACGTAGCATAGCATACATACATAGTACACAAGAAGGAAGCTTTAATTCTTTTTTCTTTTGGTGGTTTTTTTGTGTGTGTGTGTGTGTGTGTGTTTTGGGGGGGGTATTAGATATACTGTCCTCGTACCCCTATTATGTTTGGAGAAAGTACCGAACTGAACGGAAATGAATGCGGTAGGGCAGTACTTCGGGGGGTAGGAGGGGGGAATTCGTAGTGTTTCTGTAGATGTTACAGTGGTGAGAATACTGAATATAGAAAGATAGAAATATGAACGTCGAGATTTTAAATTGAGAATATTAAGCGCTGAATAACGAATGACGAAATAATACCCTTTTCCCCTCCATCTCCTTACCCTCTTACCCACCTATCTCCTATCTACTGTATCTTTAAAAATACCTATATCCATAAACCCAGAAAATTCGAAATCACCTTCCCATTCCATTCACTCTTTCATTACTCCATCACTCAGATAAATCAACCCCCCTGCTAACAACATATAGAGGTTGACGGGGTGGAGGGGGGAGGATAGGGTAGAAGGGAGGAGAAGTAGAGAGGAGGGGAAGGGAAGAGGGAAGTGGAGGGGGAGTAGAAGGGGGGAGTGAAGTGGTGAGGATAGAAGAAGGTAAGGATAGAAAGAAGTAGGGATTAGAATAAGTAACGCTAAACAAGGTAAAGCTAAACAAGGTAAAGATAGATACAAGTGAAGATAAATAAAGTGAAGAAAACCAAAGGTAAAAATAGAAAAAAGCACAGATAAAAAGAAGTAAAGATATATAAAGTAAAGATAAACAAGGTAAAGATATGCAAATTAAGAATTAAAAGAAGTGAAGCTAAACAAGGTGAAGCTAAAAGGTAGTGAAGATAGATACAAGTGAAACTACTACCTACGACTATAGAATAAGGAGAATTAGGCATCCCGTCCGCTCTGCTCTGCCATACACAAGCCTCAGATCGGCAGATTAGTTAGTAGTTGGGTGGGTGACCACCAGCGAATACCTGCTGTTGTATGTTTTTTTTCTTTTATCTATCTTTTTTTTTACCGGGAGTCAGGTGTTTAGGAGATAGTATTTGTTATGTTTGAAGATAGATAGCTAGTTTAAAACATAGTCCAAATTAATTCAATTTTCTATAGAGTAGAAACTAAAACGGTACCGACCTACCTCGACATGCACTCAAGTATCCTTACGGAAAAGACCCTCCAGAGAATGCTTTTAACGATACCCTTAGCTTAGCCGTGTAAGATTATAACAAGCTTTACTTCTCGACTCATGTTCCAGCGTCTAAGTTCTATTTTTTGAAGCGGGATTCTGATACTAAGGAAGTCCCAGTTGCGAAGCGCTTGCTAGAAAAGAAAAAGGTTAGTAAAGGTATACTAAGGTATTAGGACGATTAAAAGTCTGAAATTCGAGCTTGGTAATAGGAGTTACTATATGCTTTGGATTTACCTCTTAGTAATACGTGCTTTTTACCGTTGGATTTTTTATTATTTTTTAAATCACTTCCTTTCTAGAGGTTAAGAGTTTAGGTTATTACTTCTTAGTCTTGATTCTACTTAGATTGGAATTACTAGTCCACTTGCGCTTATTATCTTTATTGGGTTTAATAAACACGCCTTGTGTAAGACTAATCTGTAATCTATAAACTGTTAGTTATTTCCTAGCTAGAAGATTTTAGAGCAAGAGAATATAGAAGCCCTCATAGTATAAAAGATAAGTCGATCGTTACGGAGTTTGAGATATTTATTGTCGTCGTGATTTATAGTGCCTCGTTTTTGCGTTAGGGTAGGTCTGTATAGTCTATTCGCGTTAAGTGCCTGAGGTTTGAGAGCCGTTAAGTTAGGCTACTGTAATGGGTTGGTACCCAGGATAAAGCACAGCTATGGAGTAGCTGTGCACACGCACGTGCCTTCCCCTCTTTTTGTACCTTACCGCCATATCGTCAACGCTTAGAGCAAGAAGCTCTGACCAGGCATCAGAGACTTCACTGGTACGAAGAGCCTTCTCTTCTCTTCTCTTCTCTCTTTAGCTTATTCTCTTTGGAAATACATTACCTTTTACTTGCACTGTACACTTTGCATGTAACCCGTGACAGCTACGCATTATGTTGTGTAGTACGCATGGCGACAGGGCTGTGGTACTGCCGTTAATCGTTAATCGTGCAATCCTATAATATTGATTTAATGACCCTCGTATACACCCCTTACAAGGCGGACTAAACAAGTCGTGGAAAAAGACTATTAATGTTAGTATCCCTTCGTGCGGAACATACATAGCGCCAAGGCTTGGCCCTAACGTCAGGTCTTAAACGCGCGTATAGCTTAAACTATAGTAGTCATACGTTGAGTTATAGCTATTTATTAAACTATACCTAAAAACGTTATAAATCTATAATCTTCTATAAGAAAAGATATAGGTTAAATAATTATTTTTAGCTATTTTAATAATTCTATAATTTTAGTAATATCTATTAAAGGATAAGTATACTATTATTCCTTCTACTACTTCTCCTACTATATCTACTACTACTTTTACTTCTACTTCTACTACTACTTCTACTACTACTACTATTCCTTCTTTCTTATATTTAATATACTACTTATAGGATAGAGGGAAAATAATCCTTTAATATAGAATAATAAGGTTAAAAAGAGCGCTAAAAAGGTTATTAAAAGGCCCCTTAAACAAGTACTACTACTACCCCTACTACTACTACGCCTACGCTATAATAAGTATCTGTGACGGTTATGGTCACGAGGGCTGGATGTCACATGCTCGCTTAGCGAGGCGCGCTAGTACTAGCGTGCGCGACCTGTATTTAGTTCCCAGCTCTCTCGAGCTCTCCTTCTCTCCTCGTCTTTAGTCCTAAGAATAGAGTGTTGTTTGTTCCGACTGTCCAGAAGCACGTCTGTCACAGTATCTAGGGCCCTTGAATCCTTAGTATCTTATTAAAGTAATACACCTTAATATAGTTAATCTTAATAATCTTAATAGCGACAAGTATAAAGACAAGTCCTATAAAGTATAATTAGATAGTAGCGATAAATAGAAGGCTATTATTAATAATAATTAAGTATCTAATACTTCCTTATAAGCTCCTAAGATTAAATATAAGGCTTAGAATACTATAAAGGCCGAATTAAGTTTTTATTTATAAGAGAGTTTATAGTATATACGTACTTCTTTTAGGCCCTAGGATAAGACTCTCTCTTATATAAATAATAAGATTCTTAACGCATATAGTCACACACACCTTTTTTCGCGGACTAAATTTTTTGTTCTAAACGATTCAGTCTCTTCTCTCCTAGACTAAACAATCTATTTCCCTCTGAGGAGATGGCTCCTCCTAGGCCCCCTCTCACCCCTACCCCCTGCATAAGGGGTCCTAGGGGAGTAGGAAGCCGCCCTCTGCCCCCTATCCCAAATATATAACAACTGTTTGTCGCTGGGACTTCTAAAGTCCTTGAACGGAACCGAGTCGGACAGACCTACTTTGGTGGAACTGCAGAGGTAGTAGACTACTACCTAAGTACGTTTCTTGACAAGGCTCCCGACGACGTCCTTCCGCTACTACGCGACCTCTGTCAACAAATAGGCGACCTTTGCCTAGCTTTTCACAACGCCTATATACAAGGGAACTCCCCCCCTGTACTAAAAACAGCCCTTGAGCTACGCCGGCCTCTCTTGCGAGCAATAGAGGACGATTCTACCCTACCCTCTCCCCTCCCTATAGCGAAAAAAACTTCCTACGCACGGACCGCGGCTGCCTTAGTAGGCGCCCAGGCTAGAACAACTATACTAGATATGCGCTCGGTTAACCCCGCCCTCCCCTCGGTAGAGCTTACAACTACTGCTTAGTCTTCTAAGAAGACTAAGGAAGCAATATCTGATATCCGGATTTATATCCGCCTTGACCTAGAGGCTCCTGAGCGAAAGCTCTCTGCCTAGGCTATGCTCTCAGTACTAAACGACCCAAAGGTCGGCTGTAAAGGACTCGTATATAACGTCCTTGAAGTATCTACAGGCTTCGCTATTATCCTAGTCAACCAAGCTGCTCAAAGCTCTCTTCTTACAACCAAGAGAGCTAATATACAGACCTTGTTCTCGGCCGCCCGGATCGAAGCCGCCCAGGACTAGACCCCCTTTCTCTTCTCTAATGTTCCCCGGTTATTTGAGACAGTAGCTATAATAGAGAAGGGCTCTATTGAGACTACTCTTCGCCCGACTACTAGGGACGACCTTATTCTTGCTATCTCTAAGAGGCTCGGAGTTACCCCTGCGCGAGCCCAGCTTACGACATCCTTACTGGACCCTTAGTAGCCATATACTGCCTAGACAGTCTTTATCGACACAAAGAAGGTTACTACCTCTAACCCTCTTCCCTCTCTTGCCCCGATCCTTGGTAGAAGGGTTTATATTAAGAGACTTCCTAAGATCTCTAAGAAAGTACAGTGTACGACATGCTGGGGATGGTATAACACTCGGATCTGCGGGAAGAACAAGAAGTGCCGGCTTTGCGGTAGCGGGAAGCACTTAGAAGCTTCACACCCTCGGTGTATTAAGCACTCTAGCTGTCGGATACGGTGCCTTTACTGCTACGGCCCCCACGCGGCGGACGATCTGAAATGCTAGCTTAGACCCTCTAGGCTAGGAAAGCTTCAGTCGAGAGAGAACCGGCTTGCTATACAGCAAGCCTGTAATAATATGAGGAAGCGCGGGGAGGAGGACTTACCTTGCTAGACTACCGACACAAGTATGGAACCCCCCTGTACTCCTAGAGATATCCTACGACGCCCTAGTTACGCCTCTCTACCCCCTAACAACGTAGGCCCTTCTACGCCAGCCCTTCCCTCTCCGACTCTATAATAGTAGGACACTAGACAAGGAGGAACCGATGCCTACAGATCCTACAAATCAACGTCCATAAGTCGGCCGACCACCAAGAACTCCTTCTACAGCTTGCCCATGAGAGCCGAGTAGACATTATCCTTGTCCAAGAGCCCTACATCTACCTACGGGAGATAGAGCGGCGAATTACAAAGTGGCACCCGAACTACGAGTGCCTAGCGCCTATTTGCGACTAGGCGGCCGGCCCTCCAAGAGCCCTTACCTTTATACGTAAAGGAGCTGGGCTAAAGGCTAATCAGTGCTCCCCGACTAGCGCCGACATACAAAGCAGGGACCTTGTCCTATTCGAAATATATCCCTTAGTTGGCCCCCCGCTAAGGGTACTTAACGTCTATAACGCCCCAGTCGGCGCTATAGGAGCGGGGAACGCTCTTGAGCTTACTATAGGGTCTCGGTCTCTAGAGAGAGGGCCTCTCTTTCTAGCGGGGGACCTTAATATAAAGAGCCGTACTTGGCAGCCAGAATACCTTGGACAGGAAAGCCCTCTAGCTTCTAGGCTTGTCGACTGGGCGGAAAATAGGGGTCTACAACTCCTTACCCCCCCTGGAACCCAAACGCACTCGCTTGGCAATACCCTAGACTTAGCCTTCTGCTCTAGCGAACTGTTTCAAAAGGGAGCTTCTACTGAGGTTAACCTAGCCTTTAATTGCGACTCGGACCACTTCCCGTGTCTAACCTAGCTACCTTGGATCGGTATCCCTACTCTTATAAGCCTACTACTTAAGTTTAGCTTAATAAGCTACCTTGCCTTTTACTCGACCCTTAAGACTAAGCTTGACCCCGACTAGCTCTTTTAGCTTCCGGACTAGCCTCAAGAAAGCGACTTAGACTCCCTCGCCTCCTATATCACGGGTGCGCTATATAGCGCCTATCAAGCTAGCGCGAAGCGTAGCCTTGGCCACGGCTTTAGACACCCCTGGTAGTCGGAGGAGTGCCGGGCCCTCGCTAGCTAGATTAAGCGAGATAGACGAGTTGGTTACCTAGAAGGAATAGACTCTACTCGAAAGAAGCTACGTAAAGAGATCCGAAAGGCTAAAGGTCTACACTTTAGGGACCTAATCAATAGAGCTATCGAGAGTAAGGACGTCTTTAAGATCTGTAAGTAGCACCGAAGCACTGGGTCCTATAAGTCCCCTCCTCTTAGGAGTATAGACGGGCGGATTAGCTTCTCTACTAAAGAAAAGCAAGAGATCCTTATACAAGACCTCCTTACAAACAAGGCCGAGGTCGGAGATATCCCGTTCGACTCCTCTACTGTTCCTACTTGCCAGCTACCCTGGGCCCCTATCACCCTACTAGAGGTTACGGAATCGATCCTAGGCAAGGCGTCTACAGCCCCTAGAGAAGACGAGTTAGTAACAGGGATCTTTAAGCTAGCTTGGCCTAAAATCTCCCACCTAGTCTTAGCTTTATACAAGGGCTGCCTCGAGGTAGGGTACTACCCTAGGGCCTTTCGGTCAGCGATTGTTATTATTATTCCTAAGCCAAATAAGAAGGATAAATCGTCCCCGAGAGCTTACTGTCCTATCTCGCTCCTCTCTGTACTAGGAAAAGGGCTAGAGAGGCTCCTTGCTAAACGAATGTCGTAGATTACAATTAAGCGAGAAGTGCTCGGCCCTAACCAGTTTAGCGCCCTCCCTCTTAGAGCGGCTATAGACCTAACTACCTGTCTTACTTACGACATAGAGAGAGCTCTAAGCGAGGGCAAGGAGGCCTCTCTTCTTACCCTTGACGTAAAAGGGGCGTTCGACGCGGTCCTACCTGGCCGTCTTATTAGAAGGCTACGCGAACAAGGGTGGCCGAGAGGGGTTATAGCTTGGGCTACCTTATTTCTATCTAACAGAACTGTACGGATTAAGCTTGACGGACAAACCGGCGACAAGACCCCTCTTAAATGCGGCCTTCCGCAGGGCTTACCTATATCCCCAATTCTGTTTATGTTATATATATAGCCACTTTTTAGCCCTGGACTAGGGGCTTTGCCTATACTACAGAGGTTTAGCTACGCCGACGACGTTACGCTTCTAGCTATAGGAGCTAGTAAAGTAGAGAATACAAGGAGCCTTATAAGACAAGTAGAGGCCGCCCTTAGGTAGGGTGCCGAGGAGGGAGTTACCTTTGATAGCGATAAGTCTAAGCTAATGTACTTCTCTCGGAAAAGGCGACAGAGGGGCAGGGGTATCCGCCCCCCCCCTTCTATTAAAGTTAGAGAGAGGGTGATCCTCGCTTATAAAGAGCTTCGGTGGCTTAGAGTCTACTTCGACTCTCGGCTATCCTTCTATAGCCACGTTAAGCGAATGGCGGCCAAGGCTACGACTATCGCTAACGCGCTAAAGAGTACTACAAACACAGTTCGAGGCTCAAACCCCTACCTTCTAAAGCAGGCGGCTACGGCCTGTATCCTCTCGGTCGCCTACTTCGGTAGCGAGACCTGGTTCCCGGGGCGGACCCGACTACAAGGCTAAGGAAGGAAGCTAATTAGCAACGGGATTAGTCGTTACCTCTCGACCTTAGACAAGGTAGTGAGTAAGTGCGGCAGGGTAGTCCTTCTAGTCTATAAGACTACCCCGACATTAGTCCTACTAAAGGAGGCTAGGTTTCTTGCCCCTGAAATCACACTAATCGCTAAGAGCGAAGGGCTAGAAGCGAGAATTAGACGATTCGATCCTCTACACCCGTTAAAGAGATGTCTAGACAACCCTTGTAGTAGTACAAGGCTCCTCTATAGACAGCGACGGACCCTTCTAGTCTCTGAGACAATAGACCCGATACAGCTAGCCCCGTGGCTAAGAGGGTTCGACAGAGCTAAAAGACTCGCTGAGGTAGTGGGTCCCTCTCCTCTCGGTAATAAGGAATAATATAAGGTAGACTTCCTCTCCTTTCTACGAACAGTTCCACCCTTCGACCTAGTTGTCTATACAGATGGCTCTCGGCTTGACTCAGGGGACTCCGGAGGGGGGGTATGCCTAACTAGGGGCGGGGTTGTCCTCGACACTAAGGCCTATTCCTTTGGTAGCTCTCTAGAGATCTACGACGCCGAGGCTAGGGCCGCCCTAT
>UNPT01000606.1:0-22860 GCA_900536445.1 Hymenoscyphus occultus
AAGAGCGAACAACTAAGTAAGGAGAGAAGAGAGTTCCAGAGGAACAGGAGCTTATATACATAATGCCAGCGGCACGCACGTGCCGTGCTACACGTGATCTGACCCTAGTTCCTCCAACTCCGTGACAAAGGCTTCTCCAACATCTTTCCCATTTCCTCGAAGTTCCATGGCTCAAGCGAGTACCTTCTAGCTGAAGTCGACTAGTTAGATGATGTTTGCGATAATAGATACTACATCAGAGGCCGACATATTGCTATAGAATAAGTAGAATTAGTGGCAATAGATCTATAGACTAAAGGCAAGTCTACGACAGACGATTGAAGATAGTGAAGCTAGGGATGGCGAAGTCGACTTTAGTATAGTAGCGAGCCTAGCTGAACAACCATTTCTCTTATCCCCAGCTAGAGCAGAGATTACAGGTGTATCCGAGTTAACCAATAGATACATGCATCTCTGGCCAACAGCTGCTAAACATTGCTTTTCACTAGTGCCTGGTGTGACCCGGCAGGAAAAGGCGTCGTCGCACTCGAGAGACAGTGTAAGTTACAAGTAATAAACTGCGCCCCTTTCGGTGTCTGCATGTGGGAGGATTTAATACACCGGCCTGTCCTCTACCGAGAAAGAGCCTTATGAACAGCCAGCCCATTCACAGTGTTGTTCCTATTAAGTTGTAATAAGCTACTTCATCTTCGTCCAGCCTCGTTTTCAACAAGGACACGTTACAGGTCATCGCTATAAGGCCAAAGGCGGCAGCTCATAACCTCAGGCTTCAACATAATGACGGAAAAACGACTAACCAGAATTAGTCTAGTGCTGACTAAGTGTGGCTGGTATAAAATTAAAGAGAGTGTACGAAGAGGACATCGCAATCGAAGCCTACTGTACAAAGTTTTTAAAGTAACATTATTTTAAGCTATGTGTGTCCAGAGTATTAACTACGTATCTTCCTAACAACTTGTACACTCGCCGAGCACTAATAGGTAAATCTATATAGATAGTTGGAAGTATAGACTAGGGGTAGGTAAGAAGTTCTTATTTAGAAAAGAAGTAGATTAGAGGTGTTCGTAACAATGTGATGACGGTAGTAGAGAAATATAAACTTAATTACCCTTCTTTCTTAGGCTAAACAAAGCCTCACAACTTCTGTTGTAGGTTATATACCCTCGACTAATAGAGCTAATAGAACTTCCAATAAGGGACGACAACTTTACCTCTTAAGGGTAGAACAGATATTTAGAATTGTTCTATTAGGATAGTTTAACTAAATCCGTAACATAGAGCGCTCCTACCTAGTGACTCAAACTTACAAAAAACAATCACACGATCGTCGGTATTACGATACCGAACGTGACAGGGATTTCGTGTTAGTAAAGAGAATTGAAAGGTGTCCCTTACGTAGAAAGATAAAACACACAAATTGAATATAATCTAGTCCTTATCCTTAATTTCATTATCTCGTTTAGGCAAGTCGTCAGCCTTAGTATCAAGATCAAACTCCTAATCAAGCTTAGTAGTTGCAGGCAGCAACAAGAGGGATAAATTTACTTCCGTCGTTATGGAGGGTCATCATGGCAGTTGGAAGGAATTGAAAGGCACATACAGTCATCATGTAGTTGGAAAAGGCACCTTAGCTGGAAAAAAACCCGGGTTTCCTTGCGTGACATTACCCCTGCCTCTCCCGCCTCCCCCGCCTCCGTGGAGTCCTAGGTAGATTACAACCAACATACTTCGTAGCACTTTCCACAACCAACATGGAACTTTGCTATGTACACATGTAGCCAACAAATTGTTCAAGCACAGGAATCCTACTCAACACCTTGAGGTCAAAAAAACGCTCAATCTTAACCGGAAATCATCGATCGTGCCGATTTCACAGACGAAGAACCCCTCCACAATCTTCGAAATCCAAAGCGGCGCCTCGCCCAATGTGCTCAAGATGATGATTCCGATGCTGAGATTGAAGCTGAGCACCTAACCAAACGTCCTCAATTGACTACCTCCGATGGTCCAGCAGAAGGTACGCCGGTTCCACTCTAGCATGAATAGTCTGACGGCGGTCATAAAGCTACAGTTACTCTCCCCCTCGGCCTTGCGCCTCTTCGCTGACAGAGGATACCGCCAAGATATTCGTGGAAAGACACCGACCGTTGTTTCAGGAAAAACGATTTTTTTAGCTTTAAGCTAACTTGTGTTTTCTGTAACGATATTCCAAACTAACTAACTCAAAGTATCGAATGTCGCTGGTTAGTATATAGTAAGAAGAACAGATACGCCGGGTTGTTCACTTAGAAGTGACCTCGTTACTTATATCAAAGATATTAAACAAATATAATAAGATTGATAACTAAGCTCCTATCTAATGGCAGACGTGCCTGTCATATAGAACCTTCGTCCTCTCTAGATCCGTAGATCCCTTTAGACCTACTCGAGGTCCCTTCGGATCCATCATGTAACAATAACCAATAGAAATCCTTAGATCGCTTAGCTACTCTAAGCGATCCCTATTTGCTATAAGAAACCTAGATATGCCTGTCGAGGGTTGCGCCTCTTATTATGACAAGTATGACGTGAATTTCTATTAGTCTATTAAAAGAGTCCTTTTATTAAATTAAATAGGGCAAAAAACAATCACCTTTGTCTTATTTAATCGAAACAAGGGGCTTGTAGACCGAGATAATATCTTCAAATCCTTTAACAAGCTTCTTCTACCTCTGTCGTATAATCGTTCAGCTATAATTTGGGGTCTTGGCAGGTGCGAGTATGTAGAATACTTCTAGCATTGGTTTTATTACTTATTCCCATTCTAGCAAGACACAAATCGCCCTTGAATATGCCTATCGCTAACAAGAGAGTACTTCTTGTTTAATCTTCTAGGTCTACGCCGATTCAGAATCTAGATTTATATAGGATTATAGTCATCTAAGCAAGATTGTAGGTCTGTCGATGGAATTAAAAGGCGAGGATCTACTACGTGTTGTCCAGCAATAGATAGAACAGTAAGATAACTAGATACTATTTCTTGACAACGCCGATGATTTAAGAATATTCACAAATATATCTTCTGACCCTCAAGACTATACACAATCTTTAGAACTTCTGCGCTTTGTACCCAAAGCCTAGAGGGGAACAGTTGTTTGGACTTCTCGGGATAGAATGATTCTTGGCAGCATTTTAGACGTTAGCTAAGGCCTAGAAGTGGGCGCAATGACCAGCCAGGAGTTCTAGGCTCTGTTTCAACGACTTAGTATGCAAGGCGGCAGAGAGCTATCTCAGAATGAAGATAAGCTGCTGGAACTTCTCTAGAGGCTTCCTCTTGTTATCGTACAAGCCGTAGCATACATTCGGAATACAAGCACACTAGTCCAGAAATATATTGAATTCTTGAGCGAGTCAGAGTCTAGGCAATCGAACCTCTTAAGTCAAGAATTTCAAGACACCTATCGTTCTGGCGTGCCAAACAGTATTATACATACGTTCTAATTACGGTCGGTCATGCTAGGTATTGCTTATACGGTTACTTTTATTTAGTTGCGAACTTAAGACATAAAATATAAATATAGTTAAGTTAGTAAATCAAAGTTAATAAGAGGCCTTGTATTTTCTTAATAATACTTCTTTTACTAGTAACTATATAATCATATATAGTAAGGTGTTAAAATTCGTGTATACTCTATAACATATACAAATATAACAACTGATCGGATAGCGACGGCTGTTACAGATAATAAGCCACACGCGTAACTTTCTACGCCACATGTATAACTAGGCTTAGAAGTAGTAGCTAAGGAAAATATAGCGAGCTAGATTTATATAGTATAATATAACCCCGCTAATGTATATTAATAAGCACAAAATGAAGCTAAAAGATATAGCGTTTATATACCCCTCTCCTTACATCGGAGAAACTCCCGGATTACATCATTTCCCCTTTAAGCGCCTTTAAAAATTAGAGCTATATTCTTCCGATATAGTACCTTTCCCTAAGTGCTCCGAATTTTAAAGACTCTTATAGTTATGGTTTAGTATAGGGGTACAGCCGAAACAGCGATCGGTGGCGTAATTAAAAAGATTAATAGTATAACTAACTATATTTATTTTCTTTTTACTAAGTAGTCTCCTTAGAGAGAAATAGTTAAATAAAGTAACCTTTAATTACAAATTTATAAACTTGTAAAGAAATAAATTATGATTAGTTAACTATAGATTTGTTTTATTATAGGGTACGTTTCGGCATACAGGGACAGACGTTAACTACCTTTTACAATATAATCAATTCTCTATAACCTTTAGTATCTAATACCCTTCCAACCTAATACCCTTGTAAGTTAGAAATAGAAGGCACGAGATACTAGGCATTTTGTGTAAGAACAATCTAAGAAAGTACCCTAGAAATATAACAGGAAGGTAATAGAAATAATATAAACCCCCCCTTAAGTCTAACTTGTACAACATTTCAGATTCGAGAATAGTACGAGAAAGAACAATAGAAGAAATAAACTAAACCTCCCCCTAAGTCTAACTAAGTTAGGGCGTGAGAGAATATTCTCTATTAACTTAGCTAATTAGTTATTACTTGTTTAGACTAACGTTGAACACCCTCCTAGATTGAATTAATCAGTGTGTTACATATGTGTTAGGATAGAGATATAAGCTAAGAAAGGTATAAAACAGTAAAGCAAATAAGGGGTTTAAAATATATATGATATTCAGTGTGTCCTCTAGCTAAAGGAGTAGAAGTTGTCCGAGTACTTAAGGTATTCGTACAAGGTAGAACAGATCCACAAATAGTAGATCGCTAAACGAGTGTCTGGAATATATTGCAACAATAAGACTATGAGTATGTAGCAAAAGCACTACTACGTAATAGACCTACTCTGAAGCAGATAGATATGGCTGTGAGAAGTTTCAAACTCTTTAAACGAGAGAGAGAAAAATACATGAATATAGCATCTAATCGACAATCCCTTGACCCCTAGGCCAAATCAACAGTCAAATTATTTAGAACTGCTCTATGATTGGTATTAGCGTTGAGAAAGTAGCTGTAGTCTTGAGTAGGGCGGAGTTTTGTCTAGTTAGAAAGCAAGTTATTAGCCTCTTCCAACGTACGGTGAAGGCTTTCCTGCGCTACGATCCGAACATGTAAAGTCAGTGGCAGCGTCTCACAGTCCTTGACCAGCTATTACAGTACGCCTATGGCCTTTTCCAACTGCTTCTTCGCCTGGTATAAGAGCGCGAGTTCTTCCTTCGCTGCTTTGTAGTGGTAGCTATCCAGTGGCAGCTCTTTACAGTCCTGGACCAGGCCTTTCTGTACGCCTATGGCCTCTTCCAACATCTCATTCTCCTGGTACAAGAGCACGAGTTCTTGCTGTACTACGTGCCGGTGGTAGTTATCCAGTGGCAGGTCTTTACACTCCTTGACCAGCTGTACCAGTACGCGTATGGCCTCTTCCAACATCTTATTCTCCTGGTACAAGACCGCGAGGTCTTGCTGCGCTGTGATTCGGTGGTAGCTATCCAGTGGCAGCTCTTTACACTCCTTGACCAGCTGTACCCGTAAGCCTATGGCCTCTTCCAACATCTTATTCTCCTGGTACCAGACCGCGAGGTCTTGCTGCGCTGTGATTCGGTGGTAGCTATCCAGTGGCAGCTCTTTACACTCCTTGACCAGCTGTACCCGTACGCCTATGGCCTCTTCCAACATCTCATTCTCCTGGTACAAGACCGCGAGGTTTTTCTGCGCTGTGATTCGGTGGTAGCTATCCAGTGGCAGCTCTTTACACTCCTTGACCAGCTGTACCCGTACGCCTATGGCCTCTTCCAACATCTTATTCTCCTGGTACAAGACCGCGAGGTCTTGCAGCGCTTCGATTCGGTGGTAGCTATCCAGTGGCAGCTCTTTACACTCCTTGACCAGCTGTACCCGTACGCCTATGGCCTCTTCCAACATCTTATTCTCCTGGTACAAGACCGCGAGGTCTTGCTGCGCTTCGATTCGGTGGTAGCTATCCAGTGGCAGCTCTTTACACTCCTTGACCAGCTGTACCCGTACGCGTATGGCCTCTTCCAACATCTTATTCTCCTGGTACAAGACCGCGAGGTCTTGCTGCACTGTGATTCGGTAGTAGCTATCCAGTGGCAGCTCTTTACACTCCTTGACCAGCTGTACCCGTACGCCTATGGCCTCTTCCAACATCTCATTCTCCTGGTACAAGACCGCGAGGTCTTGCAGCGCTTCGATTAGGTGGTAGCTATCCAGTGGCAGCTCTTCCCACTCCTTGACCAGCTGTACCCGTACGCCTATGGCCTCTTCCAACTGCTCATTCGCCTGGTAACAGAACGCGAGGGCTTCCTGCGCTGCGATTCGATCAGAGCTATCCAGTGGCAGCGTGTTACAGTCCTTTTCCATCTGTTCAAGCATCTGTTCAAGCACGTCTATAGCCTTTGTCAACTGCCCATCTTTCTTATACGCAAGCGCGAGTTGAAGCTGAGGAGGGTTAGTCAACTCTTGTAGCGCCTTTAGGTTCTTTTTGCTGTCGTATAATTTCATATCTTCCCAGTGCTCAGACGATAGTTGAATATTCCTACTACATGTATAAATCTCTAGTAAAGATCCATGGTTTGGCTCTGCAAAATCTGCACGAATTATTCCCTTAGTACCATAGTATATAACCGACTCTTGGCGTATAGAAAAATCTATGAATTCGCCTAAAGATTTTTCTAACCAGATACCCAACGGTCGAACTGTCTTTGGATTTTCATCTTTATCTGCTGGAAATACTTTAATAGTAGGAGTAGTCCAACTACTATCTACTCCAATTGCAGCAATACTACATTCTTCATCTACGCGGAGATAACTAACTTCCGGTTTTCCGAATTTCCTTGCTGGGATAGTTTGAACTGTTTCGGATGATTCGAGTAGCTTTACATTTACTGTACTATCACACAAGACGGAGTCTAATAATATTATCTTTTGACAATCTTGACTCATTGAAATCTGGTCAATCCTAGTATTTAAGTAAAGCTTTAGGGAATCGACCTTCTTAGACGTCCGATTATGTATAATTTCTACGTTGTTATTAAAAGAATCGTCTAAATGTTGCTCCCAGATCGTAATATGGCCTATGCCGGTGACAGCGGCGATATGGCCTTTCCGGATAACAATGTTGGTAATTTCACAAAATTGTTTAGTACAATAGTTTTCTCGATTTATATCTCGATCTGGTGAAACCAATATTCTAAAAACAGCGTTTTCGTTATTTCGTTTCCATACTAAAATCTTTCGAGGCATTGAATCAAATGCGATATACATTTGATGTTCATCTATACTTATAGCTGTTATCTTATGATTTAAATAGTCGTCTGGGATACGTATATTAGGCCTAGAGCAAATCGTCCCCTTTTTTATGTCAATATAGAAGGTTTTTACCACGCTTTGTTTTTGGTTCTTATTATATAGCAATACTAGTCCTGAATGCCATGCGCCGATCATGGATTTTCCTAGTGGCCATTTAGCATCTAAAAGTTCTTTTGTCGTAAAAGTATAGCAATCAAGATTAAGTTGGTCTATAATGTTAAGTTCTTTTCTTTCCATCATTTTCTTAGAATAAAACACTATGTGCTTCCTAATATCTATTTAGCGGAATTCTTACTAGATGATTAGACGTAATATACTCGTCACTTAGGAGATGGGACGTAGTTATAGGTTTTATATTATCGACCTTAAGACATGAGTAAGTTGCCTCTAAGATTGTGAGATCCCGGGTTTTAGGGAGCTCAGCCTTTATTGGCAACGCTTGAGAAGTCCTCATTGTCGTTTTTGTTTGTAATTTGTGAATGAGTATAGTAGGCTTTGGTTATTGTTCTTTATATACTGTCTCTTACGCTGACCTGTAATCGGCTTCTTCTTTGTAAACTTTTTTTTCTCAAATTGAGTCATAGGGCTAAGAATTACTAGATCTATAATAGTTAGTTTCTTCGTCATCATATATGATCTCGCAAGAGACCTAGCTGCTTTATAGAACCGGAAACTAGTCATCATGTCAAATGACTACTCGTAGCTAGGGGGTTAGATCAAACAATTAAATTGAATTCTTAACGAATTCAACAATTAGTCTACTATACTAGTAATATTTTATAGTGCCTGCTATTATTTGCTAGTGTGTTCTATGCCTCTCTAACACCCTTCCTCAAAACGCGTATAGCTATTAAGACGACGACGAGCCCTATTTTTACGAAGGTAAATCTTAAATCATACAATAGACAATACGCCCCTTTTGAGGATGACTTTTCCTAGCTAATAATAGGCCCGTCATCACATATTAACTCCGCATTACTCATGTAATCATATCTCAATTCTCCCCCAACCTTCTCTTTTCGCTCTAACGTCTGTCCCTGCGTCCCGAGACACCCCATGTAACGAGACGAATCTATAGTTTTAGAATCACAATCTTTTTCTTCGTAAGTTTATAAAGTTGTTATTTATATGTTACTTTCTTTAACTATTTGTCCCTTAGGAGACTACTTAGCAACAAAAAAAGAGTACAGCTTAATATACTGTTAATCGTTTCAATTACGACACCGATCGCCGCTTCCGCTGTCCCCCCTTGTTTAATCGTGGCTTTTAAAGTCTTTTCAAAATTCGGAGCAGTTAAGAAAAGATCCTATCACGAAATATTATAGCTCTAAATTTTAAAGATACTCCCAGAGGAGAAGAACATAGCCGGGAGTTACGCCGGTACAACGTGTACGCTCCCTACTAGATGCTTCTATCACGCTACATACCGGCTAGGGAAACAGAAAGCCAAAATAAATAAAAAACCGTGTATACACTGTGATCGTGGAAATTGTAATAGTCACACTTGCTTAATCCAGAAAGAAATGGGGGATTCTGGACCGGCGGCTTTCGTGTTTGGGGGCGCAGGATCAAAATGCAGAAAGACTAGCGAGAGTTAGCAGAGCTACTCATGCTATAGACGTAGGAGCCCTATAGGAAAGAGGCACCCAGCGGATGGATGGGCATGCTATAAGGGGATAAAGAAGAGCCTCTACCGACTACTTGTGAGGGTTAGAACCCTTGATGGGTGCCCAAGACAGCAGGGAAGCGGCATCTGCGCCATTACAACCACCTCCAGGGATAAAGAGTCTTCCTATTTGGAATATTTTTGCGGGCCAAAATACTATAGGGTGCAGATGGTCTGATCAGATAGCATGGTGAGTTCAGACGTTCAGGGATACAATGTTGATAGTTAATTGTAAATCTTATAGCCTGCTTATATAACCTTTTACCTATTTCATCAACCAGCTATTCTATCCCAAGATTTTATCCGGTGTAGAGTTCGTAGGAACTTGTTCTTATATGGTGGCTCCCTGACCTCTGCTGTCGTCACACTATCTTTGCATCCACCTCTGATATGTTAATCATATGCTAGCATCCACAGATTGGCGGGTATTTGCCACTAGATCTTCGCAGGAAGATCCCAATAATGCCTCATCAGTCCTTTCATCTGCATATAGAGATCAGTAAATTTACACTGATGTTCTGGTTATGCCTATTCACCAAACAATAGGCCAAGGCGCACCGTTTATCCAAACCTAATGAGGGCAATCGTGTGTGTAGAAGTTCTTGCATCTGGACTTGTAATAACCTCTAGAACAACTCATTTTGGACAACTACCCGCTGGCAGTAAAGCGCTTCAAAGAGCCATGTCCTATGGAACCTACAACTGTTCATGCTACTTTCGTAGATACGTCTTCTGAACCTGTCAAGTCTCCTAAACCTGACGAATCTCCTTAATCGCCGAAACCAGCTAAGTCTCCCGAGTCTATCACATCACCTACTACAAACAGTTGCCCTTTAACAGCCACAGTGGCTAAAAGTCAACACAGCCACGAAAGCAGATGGTGCCCGAATGGAAAATCTTTAACAAAAACATCCCACGTAAACGTGTTGCATTGTTCGCTATCAAAGGCGAAGCCTAGGCGGCCTCCTCCAACTTAAGCGCACGACCTGGCTAGAGAAGCAAAATGGTGTGAGTTTCTGGCCCTTGTGGAGTATCAGGAGGGTCCTACTTACTAATTGGAGAGGTGTAATAGAAAGGCGAAGCTGTATCTCCTCGAAAGTTAGTGTCCAGAGTTCTTAACAAGAGAACTATAAGACATTAGTTGACAACCTTTTCGCGAGAACATTCAAGTTTTAAACTCACCCGACGTCCGACTCTCTCCTATTTTGCGCCCTTCGTATACTTCTAATAGATGCCGCGTCCTGTTCGTAAACTCGGAGACAACCTATGATCGGCAATCTCTGTCTTGCGGAAGTAGCCATTCCCAGGCTTGTTCGGCTTTTTCAAGTCGACGTTCGGATAGCAAAGAAGATTTTGAGTCATTGACAGAGGTTCGAGTAGATCACTCGACGTCTGAGTCTCTCCTCTTCTGTGGCCTTCTGTTACCAACGCTTACCCGAACGCAAATTGAGCGGCTAGAGTCAAGAGGGCTATCCACTTCGAGGTCCTTTGTCGACCTTTTTAGCCATGTTGCCGTAGTTCGGTTTCGCGCTTGCTAAATTGTTCTGCTTTACACCCGACAGAAGCTCATCTATATCCGGGAAGTCGTCATCGCCGTCGCTGTCTAGGGGATTTCGTATTGCTGCCAAATTTTCTCCACAAATGTTAGATACAATAATCGCGACAGCAAATTTTAACACGTACCTTGCATTTGAACGGGATCAATTCTGTAACGATGATCCAAGTGAAATTTCTGGGATGGATCGCTCACGTCTCGGCATTTGGTCATATCACCTTTCGAAAGATCATTCTGTTGATTAAAATTCGGTGCCGTTTGCCGAAGGTGAAAAGATGTGTAGGTGCAACTGAAACGTGACGTGGGCAGGCATCTATCTAAACTTCACCAGGGGACATGAGTGCGGAGCTTTCTCACATCACAGATCATTAGGGTTGCGATTCTTCTTCTAGAAGCTTCTAGATGAAGGCAAAGCTGGGATTTCATAGAACCAGACCCGGACTGTTCTTGGGCTCAGAGTGGATTGTAAGAGGAGTGTGAATGGCTTCAGAATATGCTTGCTGTTATGATGTTTAATGCGATAAAGACGTAGTGAGATCTCAAGGGTCGTCGTTAAGATACCGAAGTGGCAGTCTCGAGTGAAAGTCGGCTGTTTCGATGATATCTAGAGGCAATGGAATGGATATGGTTTCCGTTCTTGTTTCCATAGTATGACTGTCATCTCCTGATAAATTGTTTCAAGGATCGCACATGTAACCAACCGTTGTAATTAGATATTCTCGTTGGGGAGGATGACGGAATAAGCGATTGGATCAAAGCAGCGCTTGACTCGTTACAGGGTGCTCACAACAGTAGAGGTTAGCGGCACTGCTCCCATATGGATGTAGCATACGCGCTCATTTTACCTGCTGGCCGGATAACCCAGCGTGCGGATGGCTCATTTGATCGAATCGGCTCAGCTGTTGGAGTGGGAAGACAGCCATTTTGGGTTGAAAATTAGAATATATTTGACACTTTTAAACCAAAAGTCACCCTGTAGGCGGAACATCTAAAAAGAGATTGTTCTAGGGAATATACTCATACAGGCTGTATTAAGATCACGAACTTAAACTTCTAGTGTAGTGGTTCAGACATAGCTAAAGATACGCCAAAATCGATTGAATATTAGGAACGTGTAGAACAACGTAAAGGGAAACGGAGCCAAAAGCGAGACTACTATACTGCGATTTTTTAAGCAATTCTTAGAAAATAAACAGATGTATCAATACATGATAGGGGATTACCATGCTTTTTGTTTTATGGTTTTAAGAGAAAGGTAGAGTTGGTGCGGATACCGCACCTAAAGCTCGGACCACCAATTAGGCGAGATGGAGGGTTTGATTTACATACTCCTGGGAGTCGATCTACCGGCTGACAATTGTGACCACGGCTGTTCGAGAAAAACTGAAGTAGTATAATGTTTTGATAAGTTTATACAAACATAGCTATCAAGGTTAAAGATGATTAGAGAAAAAATCTAAGCCGGAAAGTGTTGCCCGCAGCCCTAGCCATAACGATGACGTGAAAATCCCTGCAAACCATGCCAAACACTAGCCTAAAAAGAAGAACACATATCTAATTTACAACCAGAGAAAAAAGGCAGAGGGCTGCGTAAAATCTCTAAGCTAGCCCATCCATGGGCCACAGTCGCAGCTCGTTACACTGAGTCCTAAATCCTCCATGGTCTTGAAGTTGATCCTAGGAGGGGAGTCTCGCTTGTAACTCTTCTCAAAAGGCGTTGAGCATCGCACACGAATAGAAGAGTTTCAAGGCTGGGGAAAGATTCGTTGAGCCAACATTGTCATTGGATATACTCGTTGGTATGGCGAGGATGTCAAGGCGTCGCTTGACTCGTTACACGGCGCCCAGCACTGCCGCATACCCCTCCGGGGATGTGACATATAGCTCACTTGAATGGGTTCAACCGCTGGCATGGGAAGTTTGGAAATTGGAATTTATCTTTGCTTCCCATCGCATTTTGCAGGCTGGGTGGAAATGAGTGGGGAAGGTAAGTAAAAGTTATCGTATGCAAGTTCTGCACTCCCTGAAAATTGGCCCATTCGTAAGCCCTCCATGCATTTTGCGCGACCTCGCCTTTCATTTCCCGTCTCAGCTTAGTAGAGTTCATGAAAAGTACCCCAAATCTAAGCGAATCAAGAGCGAAAAGGGGATAAAGTCTTAGGCTAACCCATCCCTAAATCTTTTCAAAACCTCTATCTGCGACGTCCCGAATCACCAGCTTGCCTGGGGGGAGTACATAGATCGTTTAGGCGAATGACGATGTCGCGGCGATCCTTAGTGTTGAATGTGAAAAGATATGACCCACACCCCACACCGCGTGTCGACAGGACAACAAATCCTGCCGGGATCCTATGCCACTAAAACACAGCCGAGCAGGAATACAATATACTTCTCATGCATATATCTCTGACGTAGTTATTCTAAAGCCAAGAATGCAAGATGTCTGGCGATATATCTCTGATCCTTGCTTGAGAACCAGGGGGAATCTGATATATGGAATAATTGCCAGGTATTAGTGGATAAAAAGAAACAGCAGCCCTTAGGGAAAGACTAGGATCCGCCTATTAACATGAATACTTTAGTTGCGAGCATCGGGGAGGCACCTTATCGTGGTGGGATGTTTTCTTCTCTGTCCCTAAGGCAATCCCTCTTGGCAACGTATTTGAGCATTTCGTCATGAGAATAGAGAAAGTTTGGTGGGTTTACTTCGGGCGAGGGAAGTCAGAACGAAACAGATGAGAGCTGGCGACCTGTTTAACGGAGACAAATATCAACCATGTATCAAGCACGAGCAGTAGAGATAAGAACGAGGATTGGCATGATTGTCACGAATCACGTGTTCACGTGATGCTTGTCATAATCAGAGGCGCAACCCTCGACAGGCACTCACAGGTTTCTTATAGCAAATAGGGATCGCTTGGGGTAGCTCGTGGTCAACTTTAGTTATAAAACTTATCATATTAGTTTGACATCTTTGATACAAGTAACGAGTTCACTTCCAAGTGAACAACCCGGCGTATCTGTTCTTCTTCCTGCATACCAACCAGCGACATTCGATACTTTGAGTTAGTTCGTTTTGGATAATCGTTACAATGATCTGCGTACAATACCACAACATTCGGAGCATCAAGGAACAAGAGTTGGAGGGCTAGAAAGTTCGCCCTCAACTTCCACGAACACCCTTAGAGTAATTGTCCCGGAAACTGATGAAACACCGTCGAGTAATGGACGTACATCGAGGGAAGAAGATATACGCGTATCTAAAAGAAAAGGATTTCGTCTGAAATCTAGACTACGTATAACACGAAGATAAAAAACCTGCATTCGATTCAAGAACGGCAACCAGTCAAACATCTAACGGGAACGAATATTGAGATATACTATATGTGAACGTGTGGAGTGAACCACTGCTTGCTGTAATTAATACTGAGTCAAACCGAACACTGCTATTGTCTTTTTCTCTTTTTAAAAGATAATTATTATATAGAGCGAACAACTAAGTAAGGAAAGAAGACAGTTCCAGAGGAACAGGAGCTTAAATACAGGATTCTCGCGGCACGCACGTGCCGTGTCACACGTGATCAGACCCTAGTTCCTCCAACTCCGTAACAAAACTTGTCGTGAACTCAGGGTTTAGGGGTGGGGTCTAAGTACTAGACAGTTGACTTAGTTAGGTTTAAGGTTAGGTACTTTAAGAACGCGAGATGGTTTGTACTATTCTCTCTCTCGATTTACTGTAATGAAAACAAGGTTAACATCTATCCTCTCTACATAAACACTACCAGCAAATTGATTTCCCGTAAGCTATAATTCAACTACATTAGGTTAACACTTAAGTAGGCAGACTGAAAGTGTATAATTTCGGCATCGTATTTGATATATTTTGGGCGCCAATCCTGAGGTGATGACCACTTTGGTCAGGCGATTCGACACGTGACGCCAGATCTCGCTTATGCAAGCTCGCGACAAAATAAGCGGGAGTGTTTTTAGTGGTGCAAACAAAACTCCCGCTTATTTTGTCCACTGTAAGCCAAGCAAGGGAGTGCAAATGGGCCTTAGCTTCGGAAATCTGCGAGATGCCACATCCATTTATTGTAGCCTAGCCTTTTTGCATCATGAATGCTTATTAAGCCGGACCCTGGGCCGGAGCCTGAGTGAGACCTTTTCCCGCTAGGCCTAACAGGAATTCCAAATAGTCTAACTCGATCTTCACCCCTTCCTCTCAAAGAGTCAATAGGAGCATTTGGTGAGCGACTATATAGGAATTCAGCGATGGAGCGGAAAACTCTAGTCCCGTGCCTTAACACATTCACATACACTAGGAGAGGAGAGAAACAACATCCGAATAACTGACGGGCCTGAAACTGGAGGCATAGAGGTTAGTTTTGTTCCTTGGGTAAAATTCGAATCATGAGCTACTTCCCAATCGGCACACTGCATATAGACGCTTCCTTTAACCTTATACAGGTATTACTTCCCTACACACCAGAGATACTAGCTCTCCCGCTCCAATAGCCCAATTCGAAAGGTACTTGGGCCTGTGGGAAACTATATATAGACTGGAAACGGCTTGAGCAACATGCCTGCCCTGTTTGTACTACTTAGGACCGGGAGGTGTCATCCCGTGTTGCTGAAAGTGGTAGAGCACAGAGCTAACTACGGCTCTTCGCGCATCTCTTCTTTACGTATTCGTTTATGTATGATGCTGCGGGCAAATTTGATACGACTCGCCTTGGTATTTCAATCACCTCCCGGGATATATAGTGCTTACATCTACCCTCATCCTGCAGTGCTGGCTAAGAATACTGATAACCAGCGTACTTCATTGAACTCCTCCCCTTATAAGAACATGTTTTTACTAAATCGCTATACAGGTAGAAAATGATATGTGAAGGACGTATAGGGTTTAAGAATGGGCCAATTTCCCAATTTCGAGGTAATACAGATCTAAGACACCTACTTGTATACATTGATAACATTCCTTCCACGGAAACCGGGTTGCTGGTGGTTGTGCCGATTCGATCGAGTGACCTAACTGATCCCTTTTGCAACATCATCCGACGCGTGTCGCGAGTATTGCAGCCTCCGTGAGCGCCACGTAATCTATGAATACCCCTAGCCCAGTCGCCGCCCAACGTTGCAGCTATCCAAGCTTTTTTATACCAGGCTACAAAAAAGCGAATTATGTCGCTTAAGTCCCTTACATTTAAAGTTGAGCAGCGTTTATGTAATTCGCTCGAGTAGCATTCTATCCGGGGGCGGTTGCCGTGCTCCATATCACTTCGGGGACTTCTTTCTACTTTTCTCATGTGCAATCGATCGAGCCAATACGCATCACACCAGACGCCACCTCATGACTGGGTGGTGACTGAGTATCCGGAGCACTGAGTCACGTTGAAAACGAAAGGTACCATGGTCGTAGATAAAATGCCTCAAACGTCTCCACCAAAAGAGCAATCCAATAAGAGTACACCTCCAGCACCGCAACACGAAGACCCGCCTCTGCTATACAGCGCCACCATTCTAATCCTGCAAAATGATCACCTATCGCGGGATTCCCCGCCTTGTCAAAGGTGGCGAGACAGAACGGCGTTCGTAGAAAGAAGGAGAAAGCTTCGAATGGGATGGCAGTTGAGGGCTGGGGGTTATGCAGGCAGGCTCTAAAAGATTCACAATTAACATCAACATTATATCCTTGAATACCTGAACTCACCACGCTTCTGATAAACGCTTCGCATAGTCGCTGTACTTGATCTTGTTTCTCACCCAACTTGAGCTGCTTATATTGTGTATAGAGGTCTCCTGCTGTAGATGATATTCCACGTGAAGATTTCGAGCTGCTAGGAGATTGATCCACTTCAGATCCTTGACGTGGGTTGGACTCGCCTGTGACTCATCCCACAGCCAGGAACTCATCAGACATGTTCCATAGAATCTTCCTAAGCAGCAGCAGCAGCCAACGTCGTAACGCTAACCAGGTTCTTTGTGTGACACACGAGCAAGTTGAGGAGACTTGGCTGGAAGATATCGATTCTGGGGACCCATATTACGGGTTATATGAAACAATCAAGATACCCAGTCCTCTCCTCGACCACTGGCCCCTGTGTTACCCGAAGAATCTGGCGAGCCCACGATGCGCCTCCTCGGATGCGTACACAAATCCTTCTTCTGGGCTGCCCGCACCTGTATGGGTGGCTGCGTAGGGGCAGCCTCCACCCTGCTACATCTATCAACAGGGGCCACAACTCCTCCATATCTTACAATACTACAACTTGACCCCTCTACCGCTCTCCAACTTCAACATCATCCTCTCAACACCTCTCTTCAAACACCCTCCGTTTTCCTCGGGGATTTTGTGCAATCGCCTCAACAATGTCTTCCTCCGTATCTCAACCCCAGACGCCTGCGGCCTTGGGTAGTCCCCTGCGAGAACGTAGAAACCGCCTAGTAGAGAGATTGGCCGATCCACTCGAGACCCCAACCCTCGACGATCGATCATACAGATACATTCGACTTCCCAACTGGCTTGAGGCTCTCTTGGTTCACGATGCCAAAACAGATAAGGCCAGTGCCGCCATGGACGTGAACGTGGGGAACTTTAGTGATGATGAGAAAATGCCAGGCATAGCTCACGCCGTTGAGCATTGTAAGTGCATATATATTGGTCCAATTGCTGCATCGAGACCACTTTTGCTAACTCCTCCTTAAGTGCTTTTCATGGGTACCGATAAGGTATGTAGAATTGAAGCATTTCACGCAGAATCTTCAGCATTCTCTCGTACGCCACCATTCATGATCACAGCTAACATTCCCCCAGTATCGCATCGAGAATGCTTACAAAGAATACATCGCCAAGTACTCCGGTAGCTCCAACGCATACACCGACGACACGTCGACAAACTTTTTCTTCGAGGTCGCCGCTAAGCCTGCAGAAGATGCAAGTCCGGACAAGTCGTCGCCACTTTATGGTGCCCTGGATCGGTTCGCGCAATTTTTCATCGATCCTCTTTTCCTTGCTCCTACTTTAGACCGAGGGTTGCGCGCAGTTGATTCCGAGAACAAGAAGAATTTACAAAGCGATCAATGGCGGTTACGTCAGTTGGATAAGTCTCTATCAAACCCAAAACATCCATACTGCCATTTTTCCACGGGAAATTTCGTGGTTTTGAAGACGCAACCTGAAGCTAGGGGGGTCGACGTTAGACAAAGGTTCATGGATTTTCACAAGAAGCATTATTCAGCAAATCGGATGAAGCTGGTAATTTTAGGACGAGAATCTCTGGATGAACTGGAGCAATGGGCAGCTGATCTTTTTGCGGGCGTACGCAATAAAAACATCCCACAAAACCGCTGGGAAACTGAAGTACCTTTTAGAGAATCAGATCTGTTGACTCAATGCTTCACCAAGCCAGTGATGGACTCAAGAGAATTGAATCTTACATTCCCATTCATGGATGAGGAACTGCTTTTTGAATCACAACCCAGCAGATATATCAGCCATTTGATTGGACACGAAGGGCCGGGAAGTATCATGGCATACATCAAATCCAAGGGTTGGGCCAATGGCTTGAGTGCAGGTGCATATCCTGTCTGCCCTGGGACACCTGGGATTTTCAACTGCCAGATCCGACTTACTGAAGACGGGCTGAAGAATTACAAGGAAATTGTCAATGTTTTCTTCCAATATGTATCGCTACTTCAGGAGAATCCGCCACAGGAATGGATATTCCAGGAACAAAAGGGCTTGGCCGATGTCGCCTTCAAATTCAAGCAGAAGACCCCAGCAAGTAGCTTCACAAGCAAGATCAGTGCTGTAATGCAAACACCGTTACCGAGAGAATGGCTCCTCAGCGGATATAGCAGGTACGTTTATTGCTTGACAACATCAACCCTCTGTGAGCTGGTTCATTGTTCACAACTAACGCTCGGATCTATAGACTTCGCAAATTTGATCCAGTAGGTATCAAGGAATGCCTGTCATTCCTGAGACCCGATAACTTTAGGATGACTGTGGTATCTCAGAAGTTTCCAGGAACATGGGAATCAAAAGAAAAGTGGTATGGCACAGAATATACTTATGGAAAGATCCCTGTGAAGTTTGTTGAGGAAATCAAAAAAGCCGCCCAAAGCACCTCTAAAAGCAGACTCTCAGAATTACATCTTCCACACGTAAACCAGTTTATTCCCACTAAGCTAGAAGTTGAGAAGAAGGAAGTGAAGGAGCCCGCGATTTCACCCAAGTTGATCACAATTGATGACTTGGCCAGAACTTGGTACAAAAAGGGTACGTTTAATACTACCTCTCTATTGGAGCCCCATACTGACATACACCAAAGATGATACTTTCTGGGTCCCAAAGGCTAATCTCTTTGTCAATTGTCGCAACACATTGACTCAGGCAACTGCTGAGAATTGTCTTAAGACGCAATTGTATACTGATGTCGTAAGAGACGCGCTGGAAGAGTACTCGTACGACGCAGAGCTAGCTGGTCTCGATTACTCTGTCTCGAGCCACTCAATGGGGATCAAAGTTGATGTATCCGGTTATAATGACAAGCTTCCTGTCCTCTTGAAGAAGGTCCTGGTTACCATGAGAGACCTCGAAGTCAAGCCAGAAAGATTTGAAATCATCAAGGAGACATATGCTCGTGGCTTGAAAAATTGGGATTTCCAACAGCCGTATAACCAAGTCGGTAGCTTCACCAGATGGTTAAACACCGAAAAGGGATATATCAACGAGCAATTACTTGCAGAATTGGATCATCTGACTGCGGCTGACATTCAACAATTTTACCCTCGACTCCTTCATCAAATGCATATCGAAACACTTGTCCACGGAAATCTCTACGAAGAAGAAGCACTACAACTTAGCGACCTGATTAAGACTACCTTGAATCCAATAATTCTGCCTCAAATCGAATGGCCTATTTCCAGATCCCTGGTCTTCTCTACTGGATCCAATTACGTATATCATAAGGCACTCAAAGACCCCGCCAATGTCAACCACTGCATAGAATATTTTTTGTACGTTGGAGACAAGGGAGACAGTCAGGTTGGAGCCCAGACGCTGTTACTCCATCAAATGATTTGTGAGCCTGCATTTGACCAGCTACGAACTAAGGACCAACTTGGATATGTTGTAAACAGCGGTGCTCTAAAAATCAACACCACAATCGGCTTTCGATTTACCATCCAAAGTGAAAAGACGCCGGAATATTTGGAGTCAAGAATTGATTCGTTCCTCATTACATTCTTCGAAACACTTGGCGATATGTCCGACTTGGATTTTGAATGCCACAAAAGGAGTCTGATCACCAACCGCTTGGAAAAACCCAAGAACCTCAAAGAAGAGTCAGATCGTCTTTGGGAGGCTATTGAAAGCGCGGATTTTGATTTTGGGCGTGGTAAGAACACTCGAACGATTAACATATGCGTTTACTAATAAATGAAAAGCCCAAGAGGATGCAGCAAACATCAAATTACTGACCAAGGCAGACATGATTACATATTACAAAACTTTCATCCTTCCTTCATCTCCAAGTCGTGCCAAACTGGCTATCCATCTCAATGCACAAATACCGCGTACAGACGCTGTAGAAAGCGGCCTCAAGACTCTAGCGCTAAACAAGGATAAGAAAGATGAAGAGGATGGCGAAGTTGTCCCAGTTTCGACGGAAGGAAATGGCACGACACCATATATCATTACAGACGTACGGGACTTCAAGTCGAGACTACAAGTCAGCGCAGGACCCCAACCCGTCAAAAAACTGTAGCGATTAGGTGGCGAATTCTCGAAATCGCATTATACATTATATATATAATATATATCGATTCCGAATATCGACAACAAGATCGCGGGCAAATCGCGAACAAATACGAACAGGAAGAGATATGGCCCATGTTTTCATAGACACCATCTTTCTTCATTCTCCTGTTAAAAATTCCAAGTATGCCTATTATGGTCTCATGAAACTCGTGTTTTTCTTTTCCTTGTTTCCTAGTTCTTAGGTTATCGGTGGCTAAGGAATTAGTATTTATATTTCTTAGAGAAGTAGTCTTAAAACGTTCTTGCAAATGTTTACTGAATCCTCAACAAGTTTATGCCAGTACGTATCCTGGGTCTTCTATAACTTTACAGCCTTTTCATGCAAATGATCCCATGTTTGACGATGCGCGATATTTTATTCGATGCGCTTAAGGTGCGATAGAGAAATAAGTCTTGGCTTCGTAATTCCAGTTGGTAGGGATGTATCTTTTTTTTTGTAGGGGGTTGATAGTAGGGGTCGAGGGTTCCTTTGGTAGAGGAGGAGCGTCTGGCATTCCAACGTCTTGGGTTTTAGTTTCGACTTCAGTTAATGACATGATTTTTATAATAGGACCTTAGTAATAGAGGTGATTGAGTGAGAATTTAGAGTATTACGATTCCAGATCGTAATATTTAGGGGCTTGAAAGTGGTGCTGGGTTATGTTTGATGTTGAAAGGAAAAGCCATGATTATTTTATAGTGAATAAAACGGAGAGAAACTATAAACGAAATCTATTATAAGGAGAAATGATGACCCACCAGTTGCGAAATATCCTCGTTTGTAGTAGGCGCCGTTCCTAGGAACGGGCGGATGTTATTCGGCTAAATATCATGCGAGTATAAATACACGGCGTTTTCTCTTTCCCAGATTTGGTTTTCCTTAAACAGATTGATCAGGTACATCTAAATCCTGAAATGTCAGTCTTCTGGACCTGTTGCCAATGCGGCCATGCTCAACCTGATAGCGAGTCCTGTATTACGGATTGTTGCACTGATCGCTGCCCAAGTTGCACTCTCGGCTTTCTCGGTTACGAGTACTCGGTGCCTCGGACAGTAATCAATATTGTCGCGATATATCCTACACACTCGTTTAGCGATCCACTATTTGCGGGTCGCTTCAACCTTGTACGACTATCTTAAATACTCGCACAACTTCCACTCCTTTAGCTAGAACAGACACTGAATATATATACACGTTTTGAACCCTTATTCGCTTTACTGTTTTACACACTTGTTATATCTCTATCCTAACAAATATCTTCTGTAAGATCACGGTTGGAGTAAATGCCCCTATTAAACTTATATACCTTCTCAACAAACACAAGACAGACCCCTCTTAAAACAATAATTCTAATGTTTCTCTGAGCCGTTAGACTTTATATCTGGTATAATTAAGTCAGCCTTCAAACTATTTATTAGGACTAAAATTTTAGTAGAATAGTAATAAAGCCAAATAAGCTCTCGCGGATTTTAAAGCCCTTACTTATTATAACGTGTTATTGAGCAGATATCCCCTGAGAGATAATGATCCTCTCATAGGAGACTGTAGAGCAGTAGGAAGGGGGCAGGTTGAACAGTGTGTATTAGACTGCAGAGGGAAGAAGGTCGAGGCTCCACCTCTGGCTGGTGCGCCACTATTCCTAATCGGGACTAGCTACACCTGGATTCCAGTTACATCGTATTCCAGGATTCCTCAACACTCCCCCTCGGTAACTGGAGTACAGCTTAGTGACTATTAACCTTACACTCTCTTAAACTACCATTTCAACCCCATCTGCTCCTTGAATCTTTCAAACTTCACTTGTTGAAGCGGCTTTGTCATACCATCACAGACGTATGGGAGTTCAAGTCAAGACTACAAGTCAGCGCAGGACCCCAACCCGTCAAAAAATTCAGCGAGTTTGAGGAACTGGAGCCGAAGTTATAGAAAAAGATCCCGTTACGTCAGATTTCTGGCTAGTTTTCTTTCTTCTCGAGCATTCTGCACGGCGAAGTGTCTTAGTTCGTTTTTAGGTGTACGGAATGGATATGGTTATTAGTTGGTTTATCACATTGAAAGTAGATTACGAATTAGTCTATCTATAATTCTAAAGTAGGCTCGTAGTCTTTACTAACCTCTCCTTTTTGGTTTGACTTTACGTCAATAATAGGTGATGCAATAGACCTATTTTTGTCAGGATTCAGGGCATCCCAGGTGTGCTGACTAAGCTATTCCAGGATATGTGGATATCCCTGAGGAGTCAAAACCTGGCAGACACACACAATTAGACACACACATCAATATGGATAGCCATCAATACCATCACATTTTACCCATTATCCCATCATTATAACTTCCGCTCGTACATAATCTTGACAGGTTATGAGCCCGGAGAGCGTCATATATACTATTATATCCCTTATCGTCGTCGTCGTCACTGCAAACGACCAAGATGTCGGACATCACGAAAACCAACACCATCAATCACCTTACCACTCTC
>UNPT01000462.1:0-37729 GCA_900536445.1 Hymenoscyphus occultus
CGTCACGTGCGTCACGTGCGTGCTACGAGGAATCCTGTATATAGGCTCTTGTTCCTCTGGAACTCTCTTCCCTCCTTACTTAGTTGTTCGCTCTTTATAGCAGTGTTCGGTTTGACTCAGTATTCATCACAGCAAGCAGTGGTTCACTCCACACGTTCACACTTATAAGGACGATATTAAGGAGGATATTTTAGTCTGATTAAAATATCCTTTTGTTATATCTTTTGGTGGGAGAAGTATTATACCTTAATATACTACGAATAAAGTTTACTAGGCACTTGGCGTCTGTACGTGGACGGAGTCTTGGACAGCCAAATATGACCTACATAATATACCATTCGACGATATTACGGCTTAATATTATCTCGGAAAACAGGCCCTAAACTTTTAAAGCTTATATTGAATTTAACTATATCACGAATCAGTTCTTAAACACTATTAACTCTAGTTTCACAACAAATATTATAATACTCATCTAGATAGATAGATACATACTACATTACTTCCAACATCATCACTCAAAACAAACCCCAACCCACCATTAAACCCCCAAACCCCTCATACCCCTCACACACCCCCCATCACAAAACCTCACAAAAACCAACCCCCTACTCCTTCCATAACCCCCCTCTCCCACCTCCCCCACAAGTACAGTACATAGTCTTACAACAATACAATACAATACAATCCTAATTAACATACCCTCGATCGAAGCTAGAAGAGAAGGATAACCCGTACGTAGTAGTTATAATCTTAATACTACTAGGTACTTGAACTTTTCAGCCGCTTTGTAGCCTTGTAGGGATCTGGCTAGCTGAGTTTGTAGGGAATGATGGTTTGGTTTAAAGAGATGGGAGTTGGGTTTAAGATTGAGATTGGCGTATCGTGATATAAATCTCAAAAGATCCATATAACGAACCCCAATCATCGCGTCAACTCTATAAAAAGCTAGCTAAAGGCAAAAGCTACATCCCCTAGCAACCAATCCAGTCCATTCAATCATCAAATCAACCCCCCAAACCCCATCCAGATTCCCAGTCCCCATAACCATCACCCACAAAACTCCACAAACGAATACCCCTCCAAAACCGGTCTCTCCATCCCCTCCCCCCACCCATCCCCATTCCCCCTCCCCTCACAAAAAACCCAAACCGCATCCCCAGCCCCTCTCTCCAACCTCTCTCTAACATCCTCCCTCTCCCACACCACCTCCCCAAGAACCTCCAATATCTCCTCCAGCATCTCCTCTTCCACATCCACAAACCCGACAATATCACATAACAACCCAATAATACCCTCCCACTTCCTTGCCGCCTCACTATACACACCCCTCGAACCTTGACCTTTCTCTTTATGATAGGCGAGAGAGCAAGATGTAGCAAGAGCGAGGATATCAGGCCAGGACGTCCGGATGCGGGTGGTGAGGAAGGAACCGGCCTGTTGGCAGAGGATGGAGAGGGTGTGGAGGGTGTTGATGGAGACGTAGGGGCTTTCGTCGTGCAGGAGAGGGATGAGGACGGGCCAGATGTCGTTGATGAGGGGGAGGAAGGTGGAGGGGGTGTGGGAGAGGGAGGGGGCGGCGGTGGCGATGAGGGTTAGGAGTTTGGTGCGGAGGTGGGGGGAGGGGGATGTGAGGTAGTGTTGAGAAAGAGTGGCGATGTTGGTGAGTAGGGTGTAGGTTTTTGTTGGAGGTGGAGCGGCGATTTCTTGCGGTGGTGGAGGGGATTCCTCTTCTTCGTTTTCGGAGTTTGTGTCGGAAGGTGGCTTGTTGCGTGCTTCTATTTCATCAAGGAGTGTTGATGCTGATTTCCATGGTTTTTGAGGTACGTCTTCGTGAGAGAGGGGTTCTGAGTCGGAATTGGAGTTTTTGGTTAGCATAGCGACGATGTCCGATATCGTAAGCACTGAAGGCTTGTCTTGTGTGTGGCTTTCAGCAGGCGTGTTCGAGATTTGTAATTGGTTGGAGTTTGCTCCTATTTTGACAATTTCATCGAGCACCGAGAAGAGCACATCAACGAGATTTTGATATCCATGAAAGTTATCCAGAGCAGCGAATATCGATCCGACCACATCATCAAGGTACAGAAGTAATGAAGGACCTGCTAAGCGGAGCATCATAACAAGCACCTGTGGCGCTTGAGGAGAAATGTCAAATGTATTCAGTCGTAGTGAGATGGCGTTCACCATATAATCCACATTATCAACAATTAAATCGCTTGCACTGGCGTAGTCACATGACTTTGATATGATATTGATGCAGGTTATTGCATGCTCTCTCAACCTATCATTAGGTGACCCGAGAAGTTGCGCGATTGGATATAGTGTATCAATAAATTCTGGGCGAAAGTCTTCTTTCAGACGCATGGCTCTTTCAGCTACGACTTCCAACGCAGTAGCTTGCATACGCCAATCGTATTGTTTTCCATCATTACTCGTAAGTATTGATTGAGAGTAAGACATCAACTCTTCACTCATTGCCTCTTGTTCATCAGACAAGGTGAGAGCAGAATCGAAAAACTCATCAATATCTGCATTCTGAGAAGAAGCCGATTTCAAGATTTGAAATGCCAACCAGTACGCAGAAAGAAGACTTGGACCAGTTGCACCACGAACGTACTCGAGCATCTCGCCAGCTATTTTGATTTGTGTTTCTCGTGTTCCGAGATTGGCGACCAATTGTGACAAACTATTTCTAGTCATCTTCTGGCTTTCTTCGCCCATGATTAAGGGTGAAAATTCAGTGGAGTGAGAATTTTCTGTAACCAGAGTCATCGCAGCTTGACTATTCAAGTCAAATCCTGTCTCCTCTACCCCTATGGGGGATCGCGAGGACTCAAGGGTAACAGTAATACCATCCCTCAATGAACTTCCCAGAGCATCTTCAAGTACAGTAGACTCCGAATTGAGATCCTTCAAAAGAGAACTTGCACTTTGAAGTTGATTTAACGCGTCATGTTTGGCCGACTCATCATTGGCTTGCATTATCCTGGGCAAACTAGTTACCCAGTTATACGAAATAGTTTTAACCAGCTCGCCAATATCAGGATGGATAGTAGCAAGATCCGTAAGCGTTGTCCCTCGGTTCATGAAATCATGCTCCTTTTCTACTCCATCCAAAATCATGCTAGTTTCCACTAAAAGAGAACCCGATTCGGATAATGTATCGTGACACTCGTCTAAAATGATGAGACAGAATTTCTTGAGGGCTATACGAAGATCGGGATCATTGTTTTTTCGCAATCTTATGACGTTGGAGAGGGCGAGCTTGATCTGGCTGGTGGATGCCTTGAGCCAAGATTTGGTAAAAATCTTCTGTTCTTTACTACTCTCAGTGGGCTTCTTGGACGACTGGTCCTCCATTCTTATGGTCCTCGTTCGAACATCACTTAATATAGACGTCAGGACTTGCTGTAAAGCTTCCAGCGCAGAAATCAAAGTCTTCCGAGCCCTTCGAGATGCAGTTCCGGGCATAAGTGTCTTGGTAAGAGCCGATATCGTACCAGGGAGGAAAGTTGCCAGAGCCTGTACATCTTTGATGCTTTTCCACGCAGCTTGCAACGCCCGCAACGCCTCAAGTTGTACATCTACCGAAGCTCCTTCCACGATGCCTTCGAGAATTACCGTCATACAATGACCCAGAGCTGGAACCGTCGCGGTTTCCACCAACGCAGCAGCACCACCAGCCGTATGTCCCAACCCATAAAAAAGTGCAGCAAGTGCCCCATACGCTGCCGCGGCGATTTCTTCTGGTATACTCTGCTGCTGATCCGGTGGTCCCCCAGCCACGAAAGGCAGCAAGATCAAAAGCTGCTTGGCTAAATCCAACGGCACATTCCGACTCCATCCAAATTCCAAGAGTATGCTCAAACATTTTATGATCAGTTCCGACAATCGATCCGTATATTTCTTCTTCTTCTTAAGCATCGACGACAAGGGGAAAAAGACGTATTCCGCCAACCTCTCGTCGAATGCGCCATCGGTTCGTTTGCAATGAGTTTGCAGGATTGAAAGGAGCTGGTCCGTACGCTTGATCAAGGTATTTGTACTTGCCGGGCTGCCATCGTCTTTGAGCGCGAGTTGGCTGAGTTCGACGCAGTAAGGCTTGAGCTGGTAGATCCGTTAGAATGGCTTCTCGGCTGTCTAGATCGAAATTGTGCTTACGATTTGAAATAGCTCATTTCTTGCAGAGCGAACTCCGTCATCCATATTAGCGGTCGAAAGTGCATCATATCATATCGCAGCCTCGTAGGAATAGCAATGTCGTAGGAGGGCAAGGCTGAGATGGGATATGATCGATCGGCTTTACGTTCAATGTCTCGGCGTTAAGGTCCCTGCGACGGCGCTACTGATTGGACGGAATATCTATACAACAACAAGATGGAAAAATGAGTAAATTGCCCTTCCTAGCAATTTTCGTTACTCGAGAACGTTAGAGTAATTGAATAAAGTAATTAATTCCAAACCTTACTCAAATCGAAGTTTGTATCATCATTGCAACTTTCCCATCAACAAGTCATCATCGCATTCTTTTGTTCCAGCAACGAACCCCGATGAATTCTTCTCAGAATTACCAAAATAATTAATCAGTACATCTTTCCGTCGGCTCTCTCCACTCCAACTTCAGACCCTGAAACACCAATTTCTCCTTAGCCAACATATCCTCTCCCCCTTCTTCCAAGTTAATCCAAGTACCAGTCTTCAAGTCACGGATACCACTGCTATCAAACTTCCACCCCAGTTCCTCCCTGGTGTATTTCCTCAAGTCCCTTTCGAACATCGTTCCCCCTGTCCATCCCAGAACCGCACAGCCAGCTGTTTTCCACGGTGAGACAATGATGTCTACTCTGCGATGAGTATTGGGGTTTTTGGCTTCAGGGTTGAGGGCGAGATCCTCGGTTTGGGTAGCCCAAGTAGGCTTCTGCATAACGACGAATGCATGGTCGAGAGTATCGAAGCCGCGCCCACCAGTCCTTGAGTTCCTGGGAGGTAGAGTCTCTTGACCCCTCTCGCTCGTCCGTGTAGAAAGTCGCAAAGTATGTGTCACACTACCGTCGTCTTCTAGACTATGCAGTAATTTCTCATCCAGGAAGAAATTCGTGACGCTCTCATCGGGGTGACTTAAGATAACATCTACATCTCCTGAATCCGCTTTTCCTCGTCGGTAACCACCGCAGATGACCATTTGCCAGCCCGGGTGGATTCTGTTCGCGTGATCCAAGACGTGGTTTGCGAGTTCCTCTACTTCAGTTCTGGGAATGCGCTCTGCGAACTCGTCGTAGAACTTGACGCCTTTTTGTTGTTCTTTCGTTAAAGATTTCCATCCAAAATTTACGACATCATCTAAATCTCGCCATCCCTTGCTGTAGAAGCGTTTTGCTACGTCTGGACCCACATCAAATATTCCGCTAAAGATGTCAAGCGCACGGAATCGTTCATCATTTTGAAACTCCTCGACTTGTTGGATGCTGCCGGTTTCCTCCCATTCTTGAAATAACCGTGCCATAGTAGGACCACATCCTGGAATTCTGAGAACTTCTTGGTAAGATTTCAAGGGATATGGATAAGATGCAAGTGCTGCGACGGCGGCATTGTATGCTTTGGGGGCATGCGCGTGACCTACCTCTGCCTCGCCTGCCAATGTACGAGCTTTGCCGATTATTCTCAATTGAGCAATGAAGGCATCGTTTGGAGTTTGAGAAAAGCAGGGGCGTTGGCAACAATATCTAACCTTCATATACTCCGGTAAGGGAGGCATATTGGCCGCATATTCGTGATCCTCTGTTGTCTCCTGGAACAAATGTGGTTGACATGGGCGAGTTTTCATTTCTGAAACCCCTCTTTTGTGACGAGGGAAAGTCTTCGGGGGGGAAGAAGGTTCATCAGCCTTTGCACGAGCGAGGATCTTTGCTGGAGAGTCTTGTTTTCTTTCAATCGGTGATACCTTGGGAGGTTTTTGAATCTCGGTGATTCTCCCCTCGTAAACCAGATAATCATTCATCGGAAGCAGCTCTCCTGCTTCGATCGAGTCGATATACCAAGCGAGTCGCAGGACTTTGATAGTATTCCCAATCTTCGAAGCTGTAGGAAGTTGCGCAATGGAGACTGAATCGGAATGTTCGCTCTCGGTTTCCGAATCCAGATTGATGACATCTTTGCCATCATCATTCTTCGTCGCTTTCCTCCGTTTTCTAGCATGAGATGTGGTGTGGTTGTCATTGTTGACCACTTTTTCTGTCTTCAACCCTAAGTGTCGAAGGTCGCTTTCTGCACGACGATCGCTCTTTAATTTTCCAAGAACCAATTGAGCTTCTGTAATATCGAAAACGACATCAATCTTCTGCTCCAAATCACGAAGCTCTTCCAATCTTCGTTCAAAGCCGACTTTCAGAAGGTAGATCTGTGGGAACCGTAGAGCCATTTTGAGGAGTCTTCCAAAAGTACTTCATATTCGGATGTTGCAAAAGACGCGCTCTTGACTGGGAATAGAAATCCGAACCCCTCGCAACCTGAAGTTCTTTCTTGTCTTCAACGTTCATCCTGCGTGGATCTTGGCGTTTCTGAGCTCTTCATTCTTCATTGCTTTCTGGTGCTGGTGAATTGATAAAGGATGTCTCAATGATGAAGGCAAAATCTGTCGCATTGATTATGTAATTATGTCTTGGCAACTCAGTAAGTAGCTCCCCACCAGAGTCTCAGAGCCTCAGATCTCCACCAGTTCTTCTCTACTTTCCTTTCTAGAAACTCAGGGACATCAAAAGTCTCAATTCTTATCAGATGCCCTCGTGATAATCATAATGCAAAGGCTAAAACGTGACTGAGTCGTAAGTGAGTTTACCCAGCAGCCGAGGTCCATAATTATCTGATTCGGGCATTCGGGCGGCCGGGATGTGCCCCTGCGCGGTTCCCCCGCAAAATCACAAGCCAAAAATAAGAGGCGTGAAGCGGACCAAGGATTGTCCACCGCAACGTCACTACTCGTACTACTCGTACTGTCACAGAATCGCAGCTCAAGGAAAGGCATGTGCGTGCTCAAGCATCAATAGAAGCAAGCACATGAAAGAAAACGGCACCAGAACATCCATACTCCCAGCAAGCGCCAACCAATTATGTCTCTGGATATTCTTGAATTCCCGACATCGGGTGCTTCCTCAAACGCCCTCTCCAGCTTGTCAGGTGTGCGAAGAGCCGCTGCCGCTCCATATGTCCGGAGTGCTGGTAGAGAGGCATAGCATAGGTGTCGGTATCGGTATCGGCCATGGCTTCTCAGCATGTGCTATTCTATTTTTTACTTAGTCTTGGTAGGTACCATCGGGGTGTCTCCCAGCTGAAAGGACACCGCACCCAGGGCCATGACCTACGCAACCTACCCCCTTGCCAAGATGGGCATAAGGGACGAGAGGAATGTTGCCCTCTTCCGATGCATTGGACCGCGGGGTTGGCTACAGTACCGTATGAGTACGTCCCAAGTGGGACGGGAGTCAGTCACTCATTAAGTGAACACTGCCACCGGTAGCTGACATTGACTTTAATTTCTGCTTGGACACTTTTCTCTCTCTCTCTCACATATTCTTGCTTTCTCCACAATACATTGATTGATCTCGGTTCTGGTTGTTACTTGTACATCTCGCACATTCCTGTCATATACCCTTACGTCGAATTGTATCCATTTCACCGGGCATTGGAACGTGGTGTGAGAAGAGGAAGACAAGTTTTGGTTACCACTTTCAGCCAGGCGCAGAGATCCAATCTATCTCCAAGATGGCTACCAAAGTCGGCGGCGTAAATGGCAAGAAGCCAACTTCTGCTGCAACGAATCTGATCGGTATTTATCTATTATCCAAAATATACACACACCAACTAACTCAATCCCCAGCCGGAGGAGCAGCAGGCATGATGGAAGCCCTCGCATGTCATCCTCTAGGTGAGTCTCCTCATTTCATTCTTCCGTTTTCTGTATCCCGTTACCTCCTACTTTAAACTAATCTAAAGATGCAAAGACACCATCAAAGTGCGCATGCAACTCTCCACGCGCGCCCGCTCTAAAAACGCTCCCAAACGCGGCTTCGTAAAAACCGGCATGGAAATCGCACGCAAAGAAACACCCTTAGCACTATACAAAGGACTCGGCGCCGTTCTGACCGGTATCGTACCCAAAATGGCGATACGGTTTACCAGTTTCGAGGCTTACAAGAGGATGTTGGCGGATAAACAGACGGGGATTGTGAGTGGGAAGGGGACATTTCTTGGTATGTTTTTCTATACTCTTTCACGGAATTTAAAAAGGGGATGGTTAAGGAAGGAGTGATTCAATATAACTGAAGAGAATTGCTAATTGACAATACCACAGCCGGTCTAGCAGCCGGAGTAACCGAAGCAGTCGCAGTAGTAACCCCCATGGAAGTCATCAAAATCCGACTGCAAGCCCAACACCACTCAATGGCCGACCCCCTCGACATCCCCAAATACCGCAACGCCGCCCACGCCCTCTACACTGTCGTCAAAGAAGAAGGCTTCCTAGCCCTATACCGAGGAGTCTCGCTAACCGCCCTCCGACAAGGAAGTAACCAAGCAGTCAACTTCACAGCATACAGCTACTTCAAAACCTGGCTGCAGAAATATCAGGATCTGGATCCCGCGGCAACTTTACCGGGTTACCAGACGACGGTTATTGGATTGGTCTCCGGGGCGATGGGACCGCTGAGTAATGCGCCGATTGATACGCTGAAGACGAGGTTGCAGAAGACGCCCAAGGGGCCGGGTGAGACAGCGTTGGGGAGGATGTTGTCGATTAGTAGGGATATGTTTAAGTGCGTCTTTCTCCCTTTCTCCCGTTCTCTACTCTTCTATTTGCGCTTCCAACTTTCCTCTTCATTCCCTCTATCACCTTAAGACCTCTTCCCTTCCCTCACCCACAACATCACAACCAAATCCCAGTATCCCAAGATCCCCCTTCCATCACCTCCCTCATCCCCCTCCACCTTCCCTCATCCCCCCAAAACCACAAACCCAAAAAATCAAAAACTAACCCATCCATCACACAGACAAGAAGGTTTCCACGCCTTCTACAAAGGAATCACCCCCCGCGTCATCCGCGTCGCCCCCGGTCAAGCGGTAACCTTCACGGTCTACGAGTTCCTGAAAGAGAAACTGGAGAGGAAAACGAACCCGTTTGTGAGCGGGGAGTTTGAGGAGTAGGTGGTTTGCTCTTCTTAGTACAATTAGAACAACTACGATACTGTGATACCTCGACACCTCGCCTTTTTTTTTCTCTTGGAAAATAGGGTTATGTGAGGTGGATGCGAGGGGATAGGGTGGAATACAGTGGAGGATCAGTGGAGTGGGTTTGGTGTTTATTGGTTATTGGTATATTCTCCTTTTGGGTAAGGAGGGTAAGCGGAAGAGGAGAGAAGAGGAGAAGGGATGAGAGGTCCTCACATATCATATCTCTACATTTTTCCTTTTTCCTTTTCCTTTTATTTTTTCGAATCTATGGATTGGATTGGATTGGATTGGATTACTAAATCGACAACACAGTTTTCAGTTGCGAGAAATGATGGGTTTGCATTGTATTGGATTGTTGGTATTGTATATAGGATAGTATGGGATAGGATAGGATATGATAGGATAACATAGTAGAACGCCTGCATTTAGACGCATATTGCAGGGGAATATATTTACTCGTACCGTTAAAGAGTTCCTTACATGCTTGATTTATTTGGGATAAACGGGATATTGCTTTAGTAATAAGAGGGGGGGAAAGTATTGGAGATAGGATAGGATGTGAGGAACCTGTCTTCTCTACCCAAAGATTTCTAGACCTGCCAGAACCAAGATGAAAAGTCCAGTCCAAACCTACCACTCCCAAAAACCAAATCTAGCAACTATTTCCGCGCCGCCCAAAATCATGCTTTTCGTAACCTCACAACCTCATACCACCCATCATCTAAATACCTCATTTCCTTCCCGGCCTCTTCGGCCGTTCAAAAGCCTTCTTCACCTCAACCTTCGGATGTAAATCCCCCAATATACTCTCCTCATCGACATCTTCTGGACTTCCCGCTTCAACGCGCTTCTCGATTTTCAAGCCTGCTTCAGCTTCGGCGACTTGGACGGCGGAGCGGGAGGAGGCTGCGTATAGCATGCGTTCCTTGATCTTGGAGCCCGAGGGACAGGTGTAGATGAAGAGGATAGGGGAGACGGTTTCACCGTTGTGTTGGTGGGTGAAGCGGTAGAAGGAGAAGCGGGGGGCGGTGGGGGAGATGGTGTTTGGGAGGGCGGAGATGGGTGTTGAAGTTGTGGAGGCGAGTTCCATTGTTTCGGTTGGGATGTTGATTTGCTGGGTCTGTTAGGATTTCTCTTTTTTATACATCCCGAGACAAATTAAATTGAAGAGAGAAAAAGAAATGGGAAAAGAGAAACATACTATCTGCACCAAATTATCCTTCTCCCCCTCCCCACTCGCCAACGCCTTCAACGCCGCCAAAGCCTCCTCATTAATCGCCATATTCACCCCACTACTAACATGGCTCTTCCTCTCCGCCATCCCCCTCCCCTCCTCCGCCTCCGCCCTCTTCACCTCCCCCAGACTCACCTCCTCCTCCGTCAACGGTGCCGCAAGCGCATTATGCTTATCATGCTTCTTAAACCCCTCCTCACTCAGCTCCTCCTCGCGCGTACAAAATATCGTCTCGCGGAACCGTTCGATCCCCAGCTCGCGAACGAGCGTCAGACGCGTGGACGCGAAGAGCATCTTCTGCCGCACGGGAGCGGCGTCCGGGACGTAGGTTATGGCGATGAAGGGCGCGGGGGAGCTGGATTCGTAGCGTCGGAGGATTATGTACAGGGCGGTTTTGGGGGTGAGGTGAGGCACGAGGTGCGAGAGGTCGGATGTGAAGGAGGTGGAGGAGGGGATGGTGGTTAGGGGGATGAGGGCTTCTTTTTCTATGGTTATGAGGAGGCCTCGTTGGGATTCTGTCGAGACGAGGGTTTGGAAGGCTGTGTGGAGCTCTTTGGAGGCTGGGGGGTGTTAGACGGAGGTTTTATTGGGAGGAGTATGAAGTATTTACCTGAGATTCCGGACTGCATCTTGGATTCTTAAAGGGGGGTAGTTTGGTGTGTACAGTATAGTTGATTGAGGACTTGAAGTACTCGTACTTCCTTGAAGTAGGAAACTCGAGACGGGGACGGGGTGAGCTGTTCATGGGTCATGGAGGGGTAGTCGCAGCCAATGGGGATTTAGCTGGGTGCGGGTACCTATGGAGGGGTTAGCTTCCGTCAGGGGTTCATCAAGCTCCGAAGCTCCATCGTCACTTCCTCCTTTGCTTCACTTTGTATACTTTCCATTCACCTAAACATCTCACTTAGCATCCTCATATTTATTCTTATTCACTGGCTTGCGCCTGCCATGGACGCAAATGAGGTCACTACCAGCGGGCTAATGGGTAAGCACCTCCATTTCATTTCATTTCATTTCCCCCTCCATCGCACCTTCCTCTACACAACACCACCACGCCAACACCACCATCACGAACCCAAACTCGTCACCACAGTCATCTCCATAGACGCAACACCACCACTCACCAAAAAACAACCCACCAACACCCCAAATAATGGCCCCCTCCAACCGCAAACCCCCCAACCTCTCCCCAATCCTCATCCCCCTCCTCCCCTCCCTCTCCTCACAATCCATTCACCTCACCCACCCAACACGACCACTCACCCCGCAACCCCCCTCCGCGGATCCTACCGACGACCCCTCCTACACGCGTCCCATGCAAGCTAACACAACCTTCTACCAAGACCGCGAACAACGCGGGATCGCCGAGATGCTGACGCGCTACCGCGCGATCATCAGTGCGGTACCGATGGATGCTACGGATAAGGGGGCGAAGGCGACGAGGGAGGGGGCGGCGAGTGTGGGGTTTAGTATGGAGGCTGAGGGGAGGGCTTTGGTATGTTTTTCTCTGTCTGGGTGTTTGAGGAGGTTGTGAAGATTGTGGAGGAAGATTGTGGGGAGGAAGGAGAGAGCGCTAATAGTGTATAGGTCAAAGCTGCAGAGGATCTCCTAAAACTCACGCGCGAACTGAAGGAACTATGGCTTTTTGGACCACTACGCGGGATCGGAGAGGGGGAGGGAGAGGGGAAGATGGATGAGGATTCGGTGAAGGTGGGAGGGATGTTGGAAAGTATTTTGCGGAAGGATATTGAGGGTGGGGAGTCGAAGCTGGGTGCTTGATTAGATTTTTGCGGGTTGGGATATCGCGGAGTAGGTGGGTTGGATCTGGAAAAGTCCGTGACGAGATGGGTAGGGAAGGAGAAGGGAGGAGGAGAGGAGGAGGGAAGAAGAAGGGGGGAGAAAAAGTACTCGTTCGGATTTTGACGATGGAGTTTGGCGTTTGGGAGGGCATGTCGAGAATATGCATTCAGGCGTTCAGAGTATGTCGATCGAGATCGATTTTGTCGGTCTTGGGAGGTTGAGGTGAGGATGCGTGGGTCAGAAAATGTACTGATACCCAAAATCTGGAATTTAGAAACCAATGTTATTGTACTGTCCAAGATCGATACCAAAACAAGGAACAATCCCTTTCGTTAACATATGTAAACCACGCGAAAAAGCGAGGTATCTTTTCTACCCCTCCTCCCATCTACCATCACGCAAACATAGAACTCGTGCCCATATATATCCTTACTTCACATAAAATCTTCATGAAAAAAGATATAAATTGTACAGTATGTACAGTCCATCAGTCTGCTATCAACTAGGCTGCTACGGTACTACCATGTCTAGGTATTGTAATAAAAAGAATTCCCCCTCAACTCAACCATCCTGTCCATTCACATCCGGTCGCTCATCCTCACCATCATCATCATCGTCATCATTCAACACCTCACTACGTGCGATACTCTGTCTCGCGGCCGCGACACCCTCGGCCGTGACCCAGAGGAAGAAATCCGTGCGGTAGTGATCGAGATGGTGGAAGAAGGTGTGGAATCTAGGGTTCGTTAGTGAAAGTGGTTTTTTGGGGTGTGATAGTACGAGAGAAGCGTTAGGTGGGTTAGGGGGAAGGAAGACAAACTGGTGATCTCTCTCCTCCTCTCGGAAGATCCTATCGTAAATCTCTCGCTGCTTAAACTCCTCCATCTCCGTCTTGAATTTATCAAAATCGATCTTTTCTCTCTGGAACTTCTCCACCGCTTGCGTGTTATACGTGTCGAAAACGGGTCTTTCAAGTAACAGACCCAAGCCTGGAGCTTTGGGAATACTGATCGTGGCGGAGGTATAACTTTCTTGGATGATATTGGTGGTGGAGCCACATCGTACAATCAACGCTGCCATAGCGATCATCTTGCGGATCTGGTGCATCATGAAACTCTGTCCGTGGACCTTTAATGAGAGCCATTCCGTGTCGTTGATGTAGACGGGTTCAGGTCCGACCTTGAAAGACCGAATTACGCGCTTGGCGGAGGGGTCGGAGAAGGATTTTTGGATGGTGTAGTTGTGGAAGTTGCGCGTTCCGACGTAGCAGTTTAGGGTCTCTTGGACTTTGCTTTTGCGGCCGGGGGAGATGCGATATGCTTTTTTGGCGACTATGTAGGCGGCTTTGACTCTTTTGATGGCAATGTCGAGGGGAGAGAGGATGGATTTTGTGGATTTCTCGGTGGTGGTATCTTCGGGTTTTATCTCGACGGCGTTTTCTGTGGTTTGGGACTCTTCCTTGGACTCCGTCATGGTCTCTTCTTTGGTTTCTACCTTGATCTCTTGGATTGCTTCATCAACTTCCATTAGGACAGGTTCATCCTGTGAAGGATCTTGGGTGGTTTTCAGACGTTTAGCGCCTTCTGCAACCTCATCCTCATTCTTGACCGAGGCGGCCCGTTTACCCAAGACAGTCTTCTCTTGATCCTGCTCTTCAACCTCCACTGCGACCAGCTCTTTTGGCGAAGAACTCTCGACAACACCGGATCCTTGCTTTTCGGTGGACCTGACTTTTTTCAAATACTCCTTACCTGCTTTACCCTTTCTCTTCTCAGTCTCTTCCAAGCTTAGGTCTTCGGTCGTATGGATAGCAGTCATGATTGCTTCTTGCATGTCAGCATCATACTCGTCAAGAATTGGTTTGACATAAGTCTTTTCGGCTTTTTCCCAAAAATCAGATACATCCTCCATTCGAGATTTCCATTGCTCAAGAACACCCTTTTTCTCTGCTGATTCGGCCAACTTTTGACCTAGGAAACTCTTTGGGTGCGGTGGAAGAAAAGAGTACGTCGGAATTAGGTACTCATACCATCTCGAGTCGCAGCTTTGGTAGCAACTAAATGAGCCATTCGTTCGTTCCATCCCCCATATTCTGATCTGAGGAGGTAGATGCTCGTTGATCTTCTGGACGATGTTTGGCTCTTCAACAATAAGCTTTAAGGATATGACGTTGCCAGCCGCATGTACACCTTTATCCGTTCGAGCGCATCTGACCAAAGTAGACTTCTTGGGATCGTCTGCATTCGCCTTTGAAATGGCACCTGCAGCTACAAATGCCTTGAAAATGTCTCCCTCAATGGTCTTTTCTGATCCATTGATTTGCATTCCCTTGTAACCAGATCCAGCATATCCAATCAAGACAGCGACCTTCTTCTTGGGTTTCCGACCTTCAGCTTCTATCTCCTCCTTTGTAAATGTGGTAGCAGCATATTCATTTGACTCGGGCTTCTCTTTTCCGTCCTCGTTGCGCTTACGTCTATCTACACCATTACGACTTGTTTAGTTAGATACGGACTGGTCGCAAATGAGAGAGGAACCAACTTGTATGCTCCACGGCCCATGTCCTTTTTGCGACCGCCCGAATTGTTGTTTGCGCCGAATCCACCTCCTCTACCCCTCCCACCACCGCCTCGACCTTGTCCCCCTCGTCCACCACGACCACCTTGCGATCTTCCACCTCGCTGACCTCTTGGACGTGAATTGTGCGAATTGGAATTGCGGTCGCCGCGCGATGACCGATCCCCATGGGGTTTCGCGGGCGCAGTTGTAGTAGGGTTATCTGCCATCTTGAGAGATGTTGAATGGCTTTCATGACATCTATAAAAAAAAAGTGGTGATATGCAGCCTTCAACTTTGAATTTTGAGGCCATTACCCGAAGTGGATTAGCGTTGGCGGGGAGCTTCACTAGCGTCTGGATAATCCTTGTCGCCTTGCCAGGGCTGCGGCTAGAGCTGCAGCTGCAGTAGAGGCTCTGCTGTACCTGTACTGTGAAGGCAGAACTGCGTATCACAGATTGCCATTGTGCTCTGTACCCATAGTGAATGCCGCCTTGTATTGTTGTCCAGCTCGCTCATCTGGTAGCGCCGGTCGGACTGTCCCTGTCACTGTCACTGTCACAATAACAACTTCACCTAATTATTGTTGAAGGGCTAGCGCTGCGCAGCGGCTCCGTGGTCTTTTGTCAAATTATGGGCATGTCAACCGTCCTCTGACCTTTTTCCTCGTCCTTTCATACCAACATCCCACATCGCAAACCAATCTCGCATCCAGCCTTGGTATCGCCCTCTCCAAATCCTCTACACTCCCTCATCTTTGCGTGCACCTACTCTACGAATCGGTATTCCTGAACCTGCGCGCATCTCGCAACCTGCGCTTGACTTGCGACACTCGCCCTCCGCGCAACGTCTAAATAGCTGCTTGACCAATCGCAATACCTCATGGATCTCGCTCAGCAGCTTGTGCGCTCCTGCGTACGAGCCTTTCACGATACGAAACATATTCTGGTTGTGGATGCGCTGATTCTACACTCTGCGTATGTCTTTTTATTAACGTCTTGAAAACAGTTGCTACGCCTGTTTTCTTCTCTGACAGGGAAAGTTAACAACGTCCACAGGTTACGCGACGATGATTTGGCATATCTGATGGGAATCAATACAAAGGAGCTTCACAAGCTATGTGGTAAATTGATGGAGGAACGCTTTCTGGCGGTGTATGCTACTCATATATACTATGCAGCTTTCCCACCCAACTAACCCTCTACATAGTCATACTCGTCAAGAAATCAAGGAAGGTCAACAACGCCCAATGAACAGAACATACTATTACATCGACTACCGCGCAACCATTGATGCGATCAAATGGCGCGTATATCTCATCGACAAGCAGGTCCAAGGAAACACGGTCCCTCAAAGTGAGATAAAAGAGTATCGTTGCAACAGATGCAAATCGGAGTGGACAGCATTGGAGTTGATGCATAAGTTCAGCAATGAGGGTTTATTGTGCGATAAATGCGAATACGTTGTGGTACCGATAGTGGGCGAGGAACGTGGCGGTCATGAGCAGTCTACGAGACTGAATGCACAATTCAAGTTCATCACGGACCTCCTTCCAAAAATCGATTCCGTTCCAGTACCCGAAAGCACTTTTGAAAAAGCATTGGAGTCGGCGAGAAAGGTCAATAGAGATGTCACAAATCCTGCAAGCGAGACGGCACCTTTGGATGCTGCGACGGAAAGACCAACAGCTGTCAAGGGCATGGTAAATGTGGCACCAGCTTCACTTTTAGTCACCCTTACCAAGTCAGAAGGTCCAACAGATGCCGATATTGCAGCTGAAAAGGACCGCAAGCAGAAAAACGCTGCCCAAAACGCACTTCCTGTGCATTTCACGCATAGTACTATTAGTGGCGAGCAGGTCAAGTTTGATCAAAATTCCACTTTGCCAACATCGCATTCTGTGGATGACAAAAAGAATGTTGCTACAGATGAAGCCACTACCAATGGCCAGAACGCCGAAATCGATGATTACTTTGCAAGACTCAAGGCCGAGCAAGATGAAGAAGCCGCCAAGGACCAAAATGACGAATATGAGACGGATGATGAGGACGATGAAGAAGAGGAATTCGAGGATGTCGTTCCACCCGCTTCCAACACCGCTACACCAGCCAGTTCACTTAACGTCGAAGGTAAAGTTTCTGGCTCCGGCACTCAACCTCAAATCGCGAGCGCGATGAAGCGTAAATGGAGTAGTGCTTCGGGAAGTGGAAGTAGTACACGACTAACTAGCCCAGCGACAGGACCCAACACCCCCTCGAATGAAGAAAGTCGGCCACCTAAGAAGGTTCGCATTGAGGAACCCGTCGCGCCCAAGGATGAAGCGGAGAGTGAGGAGGATATGGAATTTGAGGATGTATAAAGTGGTTTTCTAGTATTCGAGGGATTTGAAATCTCAACTGGGAAAATTGCATGCATGGCATGCATGTATGGCGTTGGGTAAAATCACTTTTTTTGCTCTTTAGGGTGAGTGGGAAACATGGGCGTTTTGGGGTTTGGGGGTTGGGATTGAGGATAGATTTGAGTGATAGAGAACGTACGTGATCCTTGATCTCCAGCGGAAATTTCGGGGGGTGTGGCAATAAACATACATACCTTTTTTTTTCTTTCTTGATATTGTATCAGTACATGTACATGTTTTTTTGTCTGGTTCTCCTGTTTACGTGCGCTCTTTCTTTCGTGTGTATGAGAATGGAAGTGGTCATTACCTACTCACGCTACTTCAACCTACTTGTACTCGTAAGACTTACCTATGTTAAGACCGCTAAGCGGCTACGTTATCCTACTGTACGAGTATTCTACAAGTCTGAATTTTGTTTACGGATGGATAGATGGGCTGAAAGGAGCTAGTCTCCTTTATTTCTTTGGGTTTGGGGTTTGGGGTTTTATGAATCGAGGTGGGTGGATAGGTGGGTGGGTGGCTGGGTGGGTGAATGGATATGGACCGAGATGAGATGAATAAGTGGAAAGGTGGATCTTAGTTGTCTTGTGAAGTTGTGATGCTAGATTTTGGTGCCTATACTTACTTACTTACTTACTTGATTTTTTTGGATTTTGTAGGGATAGGATAGGATGGGATAGGATAGGATGGGATAGGATAGGATGAGTATAAACCTAAGTAATATAATATACTATATAACCTCGCCCGGTGCCGTTCGTCGGAGTCAGTCGGTTGTTACCTAGAGGCTAGGGAATAAATATATACTAGTGTAGAATACGAATAAGTCCTCACCAAAGCAAAGTGCTAGCGCCGCCTCAGCCTGTGATTTTTTATAAGATGACTTGTTGACTGGCTACTAGCTGGCTGGCTGGATATTTATTTATTTATAAGTCCTCTACCTACTTACCTACCTATAGTATAAGTATAAGGATTAGATGACAAAGGGAAAGGGAAAGGGGTGGCTGTATGTATGTATTTATATGTTCCCTACCACTAACTATATTAATCAATCAAAAGGTCCTAGTGCTGTGTTGTGTTTTCTGCGGTCCTAAGGAGACTAGGAGTGCCTGTGGATTTGTTGGTATGGCTAGGTACTTAGTTGGTTACTTAGTTATTTAGATAGCTAGCTAGATATAGTGAAGCGAAGGGGATGAAGGTACAGTACATTTTGGAGATATCTGATAAACCGCCTAGCTTCAATTTGTGAAGGTAGAGGGATGGAAATTAATTTGGAGGTGCTTTGGGATTTTCTTGTGTGATGATATGGGGGATTTGCTTAGGTAGATGTGTGGAGTTTGCAATTGATACTTTTTCGTCGAAAGGTGTAGTGGTAGAGGTAGATAGAGGTTGAGGTGTAGTTTATGATTTTTTTTTCCTTGTTTTTCGTTTGGTTTTTAGACTAGGACGTGGGACGTAACGCGGTTGTAGCTGAGGATGTCATAAGGGGGATTGGTAAGTTAGGAGTTTGAGAGGTGGGTGTTTGAGTGGTGGATAAGATGATATTATGGAAGTATCTGGACGGGGGGTTAAGTGTCGCTTGATTAGAGCTTTAAAATGGTACTAGGAACTTGAAGCGAAGCGGGATTCTTAAGGCGTTAGGTGTTGGGATATTATAATTATGTTTGGGATTTGTGGTTAGCGCTACAGTAGTATGTAAGCTTACAAGCTTAAATACATATACACGCTTTCAAAAGGTTTAACAATTTATTCAAACAGTCTTCTACTCCATCTCGTGCCACAAAAAGGTATACCATTGCTACTGTATCAAGAGTCCTCTATCCGCCACTAAGTAAAAGGGTCCAGACAGCTCGCGTCGCCCCCTCCCCTGTATGCGACTTGTTATAGGTAGGCAGGGTATAACTCCACAATATAGCCCTCGAAGCCAATTGAATTGTCCGATTCATGGGGAGGTATAGCAGGAAGTGACAGGGGGGGGAAGAGACCCTTTACATATTGTATCTCAAAACCCGCGTGAAAAAGAACCACACGTTTTTCTCAAAGCTGCAACCTTCAAAATTCAAATAAAATTACCGAGTCTCGCATCCAGAATCTCAGTACAAGACGACGAGACATGAGATGAGGCACGAATCCGGATTATCAGACCCGCGTGCATGTCCGTCGGAAATAAAGGAATACCGTAGACTTCGAACTTCTCAGGACTAGAACGGGCTATCTCGTTTATTTGCTACAGTACGAGTGACGAGTTCTGTTGGATTCGCTTGTCTGTGGTTGGTTTGGCGCTGGGTACTTTGTGAGGATTGAGTGTGTGGTTAGGGGTTTATGCGGGGTGGGATTGTGGGGTTTGGAGGACTCGGAGGTGAGGTGCTGATTTGTTTTTTTTGGGGGGGGGCGCGGGGGAGAGGGGAGAGGATTAGTTGGATGAATGCTACGGTCCTACGGAGTGAACAGTCTGTGAAGAACTACGGAAAGGGTAGGAGAGGGAGTACTCGATGTGAACTAGTCGTAGGGAAACTGGATATCTATGAAACTGTGAAACCCAAGAAGAAAGTCTACGTCGTGTGGTTCTAGCACTATTTTCTTCTCTGTGATGGGAATTTTCATTTCTCGAGAGTATTTCCGAATTCGGTTGGGTATCGAACTCGCAGTTTTGAAATGAGATAATATAAGAAAGAGTGATCGCCTAACAAGATCTCGTCAAGCAAGCTAATCTACCCTAGGATACTCGTAAAGAACATCACCACGAATCTATGTTACCTACTCTTGCCCAGGATCTGTAATTACAAAGTTCTGGTTGCTAGGACACGACTCATCTCGAGAGTCGAGACTTCAGCTAGCGCTATACACACCTCTCATATAGCTACACTGCAAGCATGATGCTAATACGGCAGGAAGGGAGTATGAATGAAACAAAATAGAGTATTACGAACTCTCGGGTCACAAGGTAATCTTACCAATGTTGGCCAGGTAGCATCTCTTTGCTGGACAAGAAGTTTTTGTTTATATAGATGTTTCGTATCGTAACTATCGTTGCCAGGGAATATTATGCACTGACGTGGTAAACCAGCTTCAGTGTCAACGCAAACCTGGAATAGCACGAACGACCGGTAGGTAGCTGTTCAAACCATAAATATCAACGGTTGCGGCGGTTACATAGGAGAGGTTCAGATCGAATATTTAGAAGTGGTCGGTGCTTGTACTGTATCAGACTATAGATATGTCCACCCCGTTTTTCACCGTAACCAGTTTGTCTAAATCCGATGCCCCTAAATTTGGATATCTCGGTACTGGTAAGAGTTTATCTGCAAGCTCAAGTGGGTAGAACTCCAAAAAATCGCTCTGGATCCAGTTCAACGCTGATCATGGAGGGACTGGTATCGCCCTGTGCACCGTGCGGAATCCACGTGTCGTCTCGTCCCTTCCATGTGGGTGGACATTTGACAGGTTGGAAGTCTCTGAAACTCCCCAGCTTTTTTGACAGCACACTATGGAGGGAGCAGGGAGGGGATGGCATAACGGTGCATTTCCCACGAAAATTACACCGCGAGAGGGATGGGATGGCGGGAGAGACCCAACCCGGAAACCTGGGCCGTGGGCATGGCCGACAGATTGAGTTTTTTCGAGCCGGATTTATTAGAGAGGTGTTTCGAACTGAATTAGAATGAATGAATGGTGAGGAGAGGTGGGAGAAAATCTGGTGTAGTATGGAGGTGGCGAATGTTTGGATGGAGAAGGGGTTTGGGAGGTGTTTTTGTTGGTCTGATGTTGATGGGCGGTGGTGAGGGAGGTGGTTGTTGAACTATTCTTCGTACTTGTAGGCTTGGGAATAAGAGCTGGAGGTAGCACGATGGGCTTGGCTAAGCTGACGCAAGTCATTTAGAACCAATCTTTTTAGGAAGGAAATGTTGGAAGAGAGTATACTCCAAAATCGTTCAACTCTTTACGCTCAACTAAGCTCACCTAAGCAAAGGTGATGGTGTTGTAAAAATACTTCTACTTTGGGAAGGGAACTCAATCGTCGTCTGTTCCGATAAAAGATATACCGTACAGGAGTCGCTCGTTGTCCCAGGCGCTTTTCCCAGTGAGGATCATGTCGACATCCCCGCAATTCGATCGTCCCAATGCTGGCTGTCACTGGCATCAAACCCAAGCACGATTCTTGGGAATTCTCCAACGTCCCAGCTCGGATTGACCATCGACACACGAGCCAGCCAGCGAGCCCGTCTCCAAGCAAACATAAACAAAATACTCTCGTCCAAACATCTGGCAGGGTGAGGGCTCAGAACTGTGATGGATATAAAATTGGATTTTGGACGTGAGGTTGGCGAGTGATGGTTGAGGTAAAGGATGAACCATGTATAAGCCTCCTGCTGAAACTCGCTTAGGAGCCCCCAATGGTAGTGGGTGAAGCCAAGCTGAGCCCCTTCGGCCCTTTAGGGCGTCAGTTAGGGATCTCCGACAATGCCTCTCCCTGCGCCCCCAATGGCCCCTCGACAGCAACACCCCTTCTATTTTTAATTCGTCCATGAGCACACCACCATTCGGTCAACAATCGCTGGCGTCGGTGAGAATTATAAGAGTAGGTGAGATTCCAATCTGTCTTGCATCCTCACCACCCTGCATCTGCATCTGCATCTCCATCTCCATCTCCACTCCCGCACATCATCATCATCATATCTTCTTGCCTCAAGATATCTCTCTTCCAATCACGCATTCCCTTTTACGCAGAATCATCTCTCTCTCTCCACTCTCTCTACTCCACACTCACTCTACCTCTTTCTCATAAATACCATCAATCACCCCTCCCCCTCTCACTCTCACCATGTCCTCTACCACCTCATACATGTCCTTCGATGAGAAGCGTGACTACGAAGCCCGCCGTAACCGCAAGAGCCGCTCCTCCTCCTCCGTCTCCACATCCTCCTTCTGTTCCTCAAAATCTGGCTACAGCAGTTGCAGCGACGACTACATCACCCAATACCAAAACCACACCATCTCCGAGAAACCACTCCCCTCTCTCCCCCGCCGAGTCCAATTCGTTGAGTCCAAAACCCTACCAGCCCTCCCCGCCAGCGAGGATGGAGCACGCAAGCGCTCTCGCTCCAGCGCCAGCGCCGGCGAGGAAGCGTGGTGGGCACAGCGAAAGGATCACGTCACTTCGGGACGTCAGGTTCACCATCATTCGGAGAAGGAGACATATGGGGAGCATGTCCGACGCCGCTGAGTGAAAATTCAAGGATAGCTCGTTGTTGTGGGGGTTGGCGCGTCGTGGTTTTGAGGGGTCCTTGCAACTATTCACCTCGAGGTTCCAGTCTTTCGATCGAATGAAGTAGGAGGATTAGAAAAAGCACGATTCTGAAGAAGCTTGACGAAGTGCCCACCACGCTAGCTGGGGATCTTTAGTTTTACACACCGGGGGAAAATTTCAGTATAGGGTTGGGTTATATTATGGAGGAGTTTCTTGTCGATTTAGCATTTGATATTAGGGGCACATGAGCGATATTTTGTTTTTGGGAGTTCTATACAGGCAGGGGTCATGGAACCTTCACTGGAGGGGTTTGCTAGGTAGGAGGGGTTCTGCATATCACTAGGGCGTTTTCTCTATTTCTATTTCTTTGGGAGGAGTTCAAGTAACCCTCGGGATGGGATGGAGCTTATTTGTACTGTACATATGTATGTACCACATATACGAGACATCAAATATTAGTTTGTCATTTATATTATTCAAACTCCTTTCTTCTTTCGTGATTCTTTTTTTTCTTTTCTTTTTCTTTTTGATGATGATGAATCATATAGATAATTGTTAATCTAACAAGATTCCCCCTCTTCGCTTGGGCGTTTCATGGACGCGTCACGCGTTAACAAAATTGTATAGGTAATTTGTTTCTGGAACCCCTCTCCCCTCAACATAATATAATCGGGTTCGGTCCCCTCACATCCTGTACAGGATATCCTTACAACGCACTCATTCAATAAATCCCACCTACCGTAACCCCCCCAAAAATCAGGGATATAATGGAACCAATATATAATTTTTCTTTATACGGAATTATAATTTATTAATGCTTGATTATTAATGCTTGATTAAGAGAGGTGGGTTGTTATTGAATTACTGTACTGGTAGCTGTTTCGTACATGGCTAATTGTGAACTGAGATTGCTTTTTTGCTTGGAAAAAAGGACTATAATATACTACTTACTAACACCAAAATGGTTCACCTACTACATTACCCTAAGTAACTCTACGTAAGCAGTACTTGAGTACTACTTGAGCTCTTTAATCAAAGTATCACGAAAATTTTACATTTCAGAGACACATACTCCATTACATTAAGCGTATTTACTAAACGAGATTAATATCGCCCCAACACACAGACAAGGCATCAACATAGCCTCCACACCAAGAGTAGCTAACCATCGAAAGAAAACCACGTAGACGGGAAGCTTCATCCAAACAAGGCGTTTCTTGCAGATCAGGTTGGGCATTCCCGCATTTCGCCCAAGTTATATTGTACTTACCACAGAAAAATCGTCATCCAGCCACCTTTTTGCCAGCGGACGATTCTAGAAACCAATACGAGTACCGACCAGTGAAACGATGACTCGCAGGGTGAGTCGACGGAATCTGTTTGGAGTGCCGATAAGTAAGCGTAATATGCCAAACCAGACTGAAGAAGCGTAAGTATTGTATTGTACTGTACTACACCTCCTGTCCACGCTTCTTGATTCTTCATAGAAAAATCTTGATATAGCTTACTAGCGCATGACATGGAACCCTGAAAGTATTCTCGCTGCTGTACAAGAAAGCGAGGAAACGAAATCACGCTACCACTTTGTTTCCGAGGACGGGTAAGAGTACGAAATAATCTCGGGGAATTTACATATCGGAGTCTGAGCAAGATGTGGGATACCGGATGCTTCATCCTCCTCAACACTTACTTTCGGAGAAATTGTGTGGTTGTACTGTACTGTACTGTAACTCCTATCCAAGCTTCTTATTCTTAATTGCTAACACCTCGCTCGCCTTGATATAGCTTACCACCGCATAGCCCCCGGAAATCACTTCTCCCTTCCCTTCGATCCAGACCAGTAAGAAAATAAAATAGAATCACACCATACAATTACTTCATATCATTCCACTTCCTCATCTCTATACGAAGCAATATTAACAATCTCGGGTACAGATCAAAGAAGTGGTTCAGATAAACAATAAGATTATCTCTCATCACGCGACTCTAGGAAACTAGATGAGCAAAAGATTAACGAGTTGTTTAACAACTAGTGCGTGGTCTGATGAGGTTAGAGAGAGGCGCTACTTCTCGAGTAATGGGTATATAAATGGTCGGCTGTGAATATATCTCGTAGTTTTAAGGAAGAAGAATATATATGAAATGTATTTTCTAGGTCGTATTTAAATAGACATGTAATTTGTAAGGTCATGGTTTATAATGTTTAAGTATTAAAGAAACGCTAGTAGGAAAACTGAACTTGATATAAGGAAGAGGGATAGAATAATAAGAATTACTAATATTGTTAGTGTTATATAACCTTGTATTTCTTGTTCTTTTAAATAGTTGGTATTATAAAGGAAGGCTAATAACTTAACGATATTAGCTTTGAAACTACTATATCGTTACGCTCTTAACTTTACGGCCAATTGGGTTATATAAGCCTTAAGGAAAAATACAGTTAATAAAAAAGAAACGTACTCTAATCCTTGTTACTATAACCTTACCTTAATTTCATGAAGCTAATTGAAAACTACTTTAAAAGGGAACATGTTAGATACTAATTCCAGGCAGAACTTATCTCGATCTTACACTCATATATTAAGAAGAATCTTACTCAAGTTGGCTAGACAAGTCTCTTTAACATATTCCAAACAACTAAGATCAACAAACTATGGTTAACAGAAGTTTTTGTCGTCGTAATCTGACACAACAAAATCCCAAAAATAGCATCGCCAAGCTCTGGAGGCGGGTCGTCGATCGAGGATGCTCCCGCCACTGCCCCACCGCACCAGCCACCCGCTCGGGAGACTTGCCTTGACACTCGCTCTACTTTGAATCTTTGGCCAATCATCTCCAGTCCATCGAAATCGTATTCGAAAGCCTTTCGTTTCTTCGTTTCTTAGTTTCTGATACTGTGGCCTCTCATGTCAGCTTATTCTCCACTTTTCGTTGACGACTCGCGTTACGCGAGGAAGATCAACATTCAGGTCAATAATCGAGGGGCGTCGAGGCGCAGTGGGTTTAGCTGCGTCGTCACGTACTTGGACCGCCAATCGTTTTTTACCAGACACTGGGCGGGGCCCAAGCGAGGGCTATGTCGTAACGTTCTTGAGTGTGAGGCTGGAAGGATGGAGAAGCTTGAACCAGTGTTTGAAGCCTTCATGGTCGTCTTTCTTTATTCTCATCCATCTCCTAGGTTTTTGCATTTCTTCCTGTATCAAAAAAGTTTGCGTTGAGCAATTATCATCTCTTCCTTTTTAAATACAACGAGTTCATACTACTCGGATCTCTTGAGCAGAAAGTGCTAGATATCGAGGTCAAATTCCATTTCCTACCCTCGCCACGATGCTTCTTCCTCTCCTCTCTATCCCAACAGCCCTCCTCTCCCTTGCGGGATTTGTACAAGCTATTCCACAGGCAATCCCATCGAGACCTGCATCATCAAACACGCCTACGCGAGCCCCTATCTCTTTGGCGCCTGCTGCAACAGGAACAACAGCATGCAATAACTCCCCAGATCTATGCAACCGAAATTATAACAACATTACACATATGGGAGCTCATAATTCTGCTTTCCTACGAGACAGTGCTACTTCTTTTTCCACGGCCGGCAACCAATTTTACAATGCATCGGTAGCCCTCTCGGCCGGTATTCGATTACTACAAGCACAAGTTCATCTCGAGAATGGAGTATTACGACTCTGCCATACCACATGTGGCCTTCTAGATGCAGGGCCTCTGGTAGATTGGTTGGATCAAATCAAGTCATGGATGGATGCAAACGTAAATGAAGTGGTCACAATAATTCTGGTCAACTCGGATAACCAACCAACAGCAACGTTTGGGAGTCTCTTTGCGTCTTCTGGAATCTCAACTTATGGCTACACCCCAGCTTCGACCTCTGCAGCAACTACTTGGCCTACATTACAGGCTCTCATTGCAGCCAAAACTCGATTAATTACTTTCATCGCGAGCATCGATTACGATACCACCTACCCATACCTCCTACCCGAATTCAACTACGTGTTCGAAACTGCTTTTGGAGTGTTGGATATCAATGGGTTTAATTGCACCCTCGATAGACCTAGCACACAAAGATCTGCTACCACCGCATTATCGGCGGGGTATATGGGGATGTTAAATCATTTCCTAGATACTGATCAAGGACTGGGAATTACCGTTCCAGATGTTGGGAACCTGACAATTGTGAATGGACCCTCGACCAGTGTCTCTGGTGCACTCGGCACGCAGGGATCACAGTGTATGACGGAATGGGGTGTCAAGCCAACTTTCATACTGGTGAACTTCTTTAATGTTGGTCCGGCGATGGCTGTGGCAGATAATCTGAATGGTATTAGGGCTGTTGGGAGAACGGATGTGAGCACAGATGTGTTGACCGCATCGTCGAAGAGCGGTGGATCGATACAGAATGGCCGGAGCTGGTTTGGTATTGCGGGGAGTGCGATGGGGGTCATTGCGATTGGAAATTTTGTGTGGATGTGAGGGGTTTTTGTATTCATGGGCATAGCGAGGCGTTGGTATGGGCATTTACAAGGTTTGGATAATAGGGGATCACAGGCCAAAATTGGATGATATATTTTAACATTTCGGATTGGTTCTTAGACAGAAAGATCACGACATGTATACTTTAATGAAAAATACTTTCTGAAAAACAGGTTTAAATTCTTGATAATCCATTGTGTTACGTAAAAATAAGAAGTCTTTTTGTTGAAAGATCATTGAACCGTGCAATATCTTTTATACTACCATGAACTAAATCTAGACTCTCACCATAGATGAATGCATATACTCTCTGTTAGACATAAGCTTCTATGCTAAATAACTATCTTCCAATATAGTCAAGGACTTAGAACCTTCATACTCTATATTTTAGTAACAACATTCATTCTAGATTCGTAAAGCAATATTTTGATATATTTTATGTGCCCCAACTTAATACTTACCCTCTTCTGTCATTGATCTTCTAGTGAACAAGAAAACCAGGGGGGTTTCGTTTCCTTCTATTAGCGTAAGTTGGCTTAGAATACTTGATTTTTCAATATGTTTTCGGACATATGCATTTATTGTCCGTAGATTTTCGGTCAATTGTTTTCATTGCTGTATAAGCAAATCACTAGGATACTGAAATATTTCAGGTGAACCCCTTTAATAAAAAGGAGATCCTCTACGAGTACTATTTTCTTTTGTCTAGTAGAGGTGATGTCAAGAGGAAACCGAAACCATATAATCCGTGAGTGATGTCAGGAGCAAACCATATCCACTCTCAAGTCTTGGCAATTCCACCCCACCACGAAGCCCCAAAACTTCGCCGTCACCCTAGGTACCTACCATCGTTGACATCTTGAACATCCAATATTCAGTTTTCCGATCATGGCGACGAACAAATCCAAGGCCGATTACGCCAATCTCTCAACACCGCCTGCTTGCGTTGCAGACTTTTGCCTAATTCCGGTGAGTGAGGCTTAATACCCCACCACCAGTTACCCCGCCACGTTAAGCTGGTGGAACCCGATGTTGTGGCTTATGTTGTAACTCCACGAATCCTCACTCGGTTCTGTGGTAGGAGATTGAGAATGGTTTTGCTGACGATGATTAGATTGGTACACCCACCGCATCCGTGTCGAGTGAGATTGCTGCTGTGCAGAGACTTATGAAGGCTAGTGGGTTGGACTATTCCATGCATAGTGCTGGAACGACCGTTGGTATGTTGTTGAATCTCACTTCATTGTACTCCCACGCCGTACGTCGGGTTTTGAGGATGAATCGCCTGACAAATCATCGCGTTTAGAAGGCTCATGGGAAGATGTTATGCGTGTTATTGGTCAGGCACATACACTCGTTCACGAAAATGGGACTTTGAGGGTTCAGAGTGATATTCGAGTGGGAACTAGGTAGGCTTCATCTTCCGAGACTCACTTTCTCTCTTCTTTCCGAAGCTGATGCAATATAAAGGACCGATAAGAAACAACATTTCTCGGAAAAGGTCTCCAAGGTTGAGAGTATCCTTGCTCAAGACTCGGAACCGGAACCGGAACGAACAAGGAAGAAAAGCTCAACATTTGGAGTGGTCCAAGGAGCTTTTCAAATTGTTCAGGGAGATGCACAGAGTGATGATAGATGATTTTGGAAGGTTTCCAGATGTTTGCTTTCAACCAGCAAGCTTTGTGGTACTTAGCACGGTTTTTAAGATCTTTCAGGAGGTAACATTCAACCCAGAGCAACTCCTAACTTGTCAATCCTGAAGATAAAACAAAATTCATGGATGGTTGCGTCGCTCTGAGCACAATGCTGACCCGTGTTGCCTTGTCACCCAAATCATGGAAGTCCATCTATTCACTCGGTCTATACCTGTAGTTGCTCCCAAGTTTTATTCTTCGGCTTGATCTTCTGGCCTTCTTCGTTCTTGTGACTCTCCCGGTTGCGCTCGTATTCTTATCTTGGGGTGGTACACCAACGGTTAATAGTTTCACCACTCGGTTGTTGACTGCCGAGTCTCGAACTACTCGTATAACATTATGACGGCTTACTTACATGAGGAAAACAAATTCGTAACGTCTTCTGAATGAAGGATCTTGTCGTTTTGAGGGAAGAAGTGTGGGAACTTGTGTCTTGATTGTTGTTCAGCATACTTGTTAAATGACTTTCCTAAAATCTGCACTTGCCAGTCTACCATCTGGTTGAGCGCCGTTTTTCATGTGGAGTTAAAAGCAAATCAAAGCCATCTGGCCATACGACAGTGCCTCCAATCATCCAAGTTGTGGAGACTTGTGTGTGTGACATATTTGTTAATTGACCGAGCATGTTTACCCCAAGTGTTCATATAAATGATAAACAATAAAAGAGTGTTACAGTAGCTTTCGACTCAGGCTACCCCACCATCTCTTGCATATTGATTGTCACGAATGAGTGTAATACCCTCCAAGTTTCGACCCAACCAAACGCATTCAGCCACAGCACTCAGCTCCCAACACATCATAACATATCATCTCAAAATTCACCCTAAGCCCCTCCAAAGATCAGTTACAATTACACCCAAGATACGCCCCAGTGCAACGTCCATCAACTCCTTCGCACCCATTCTCATAACATGAGCCTACGTTGGATCCACAGTTATAGCCACACTCGCAGCCTGCGTACGGTCCCTTGGAGATGCCACATTAGAGACTATCCGGTCAGAAAGAGGACTGGATAATGGGACCTACAGAGGAACATCTGCGAGTAGAGGGATTCCCCTCGCAACCGTTTTCATAGCAATTCCCATTTGGATATCCACATCGTGCTGCGGAGGTTTCGGTCCCTGCTTCGACTGGAGTTGGGGTTGAGACTGCTAGTGAGGCGAGGGTGAGAAGGAGGAGGGGTTTGAGTTGCATTTTGGGTGGTTTGGTCTTGGGAGAGGACTTTGAGCAGATGGGGAAGGTGTTTTTGAAATTCTTGGATTTGCAAAATTCGGGATGGGCTTTGGTATTTATGCCAACCCGCCGTCACCGCTCGCTGATGAATCATTAGGCAAAGAATATCCCGAGTTTTGACGTCGTGATATGTTACGACGATATGCTGGACCACCGAACATTCGGTACGGTGAGAGATGTGATCAACGGATTCGGGGAGTGATGTGTATTTTCTTTTTTACCGGTGTTGTTTAGGGAACTGTTAGTTGAGAAATCGGGTGAGAGCAATCCAAAGTCTGTACGAATTGAAAAATGTTACATCTGACGAAGAAATAAGCCGTGCGAAGAAGACACCGATGAGAATTACGTATAAAGTGGTTTCTCGTTATACAACTATATCATTTGATCTACCAATACTTTACGGAAGAACTCAAAGTCTGTATATCACAAACCGATTTGAATGAAAAGGTAAGATAAATATCCATTCCATTACTCTGTAAGATCTTACAAATTCTAGAAATCTATTGTCCTAGACGTCCTAAATAATTCACTTGATTGTTTTCAATTACTTAGATGAACAAAGATGTGGCAATTTTAATCATCCCAAATCACTCGCATAACTATTCAAGTTGTGCGAGGCTCTTAGAATAAGATTGCTGGAAACCAGGTGTGTAAAGAACATGGTCATTACTATTTACATATTGTAAAAGACTGTTTTACTAAACGTCTAACGCAAGTGACTTAATTCACTTAGTATACTTATATTAATAAAAAGTCAAATTTACCAAATATGCAAACCGATTTATACAAGTATTTTAGTTGTGCGAGGGCTTTTAGAATCACACAATAGTAAGTTGCCAAGTTGGATATGTAAAGGGTAATGGCCAGGTCTCTTATATCGATATCATAGGAGATTTGATGTATTATTGTATGGTGGGCAAGACAATTGCTAGCTAGACCATTCTATAAGGATGTTTTGGGAGAGCTACTTGAAAATATTCGGACTCCGCTAGTACTACAGTTACCATAATGCAGTGTCTCTGGCCTCTGCACACACACTTATATACAAACTCGGGCGTTTACCCCGCAACGTGTCACTGTAAAAGTGACTGTGAAGTTTGAAATAATATTCGAACCTCAATAACGGAAGTTCTAGCCGTGTCTGATTGCCCAGTCACCGTCATTGGAGGGTTAATATAGTAAGATTACCGGGAGAAATTCGCAGTTAAAGAAAATGAGGCTCGCTCTTTATAAATATCGCATTGGAAGACACTGGCGCTAAGAGGAAGAAACAAGCAAGCTAGTTTTGTAACAAATCTTACTCGTATTTTCAACCATCAATTCGTTTTATGTATTCATGAAAAGCCGATCGGTGTTGGTTTCGGAGCTAGAGATTCGGCGATATCTGTGAATTGGTTGGCCATGGCAATAGGAACGTTGTTATTCGGCGAGCGACCATTATACAGCAGGGAAGGGGCAAAGTATGCCAGACAATGTATATCTACTTAAAAGGGGATGGCGAATTTGAAATACCGCAACGAAAAATTGATAAGTAATGCGCTTATTAATGAGAAATAGAGTGGGGATTACCCGTTTCGGCAACTGGTGGGTCTGCTTGACGGGCGCGAGGGCGAATAGCAACCACTGCAGCTAGAGGCTCACCTATGTGGTACAGGCTCAGTAAATGTATATACCTACAGCAAAAATTGCAATTGCTGTTGAAATCCAAGCACAGATTCGCAGGTGTCAAAGAAATATTCGCCGTAACCTTCCTACTAATTACCAGACTTTTCAACAAGCACAAAATATGCTTGTACTCACAGGTCAGACAATTGATGCTTTATCCTGACCACCAACTGATGCGAGATTATATTTTAGGGACATCCGGTGGCCTGGGAAAACCGACTCTTGAAACGATCTTGTCTGAGAACCTCATTGCACCAATGGATCTCATCATTTCCGCGTACAACACAGATTCTGTCCCCAGGGTAGCCAAAGACGCTGGCATAGAAATCCGCCATGGGAATCTTACCGACTCGTCGACATTATTGAAATCCTATGCTGGTGCCGATGCTCTGTTTCTCGTCTCGTACCCTTCAGTAAGCGAGGAACGCTTTGCCCTTCATCGTACTGCGATAGATGCAGCAAAGAAAGTAGGTGTAAAACATGTTATCTACACTTCTTTGACATGGGGAGGGCCAGTTGGGGATGAGCCGAGTGTTGCCGGTGTCTTGCAAGCACATATTAAGACTGTGGAATATTTGAAGCAAAGTGGATTGACTTGGACCATTGTTCGAGAGGGAACCTATGCACATCTGTGGAGTAACATGGCGGGGTTTTTGAAGCTGGATGGTTCCATTGATGAAGTGCAAGAAGCGGTTATTCCAGGAGATGGACCAAATGCTTGGGTGAATAGGGAGGAATTGGGCATTGCAACGGGGAGAATTGTTGGAAACTGGGTATGCTATTTATCTTATCGTGGAGCCTTTCTAATTCTCGCTGACGTTTACCACCAATAGGAAAATTACATTAACAAAACTGTGACTTTGACAGGTCCACGTACATATACCATGCGTCAAATCATTGATCTTTACGTCGCTCACACAGGCAAAAGAGTCAATCTTCGCGTTCTACCAGTTGACGAGGTGATCAAATATCATATCGAACACAAAAGTTTGCCACCGGGGCAAGAAAGCTTTCTGTCAAACTGGGTGACCATGCATAAAGCTTGGGAGCTTGGTGAAGCTGATTATGTAGACTCGTCTTTGGGGGATATTCTGGGACGTCCGCCAATGACATTGGAAGATCAGGCGGATGAAATCTTTAGCGAAGGGAATAAGTTGGATACTAAGGACTTTGCCAAAGTTTGATGGGTGAAATGTTTCGTATTCTGCTCTCATTTATGGAGGTAAAAGAACGCAAGCTTCTTGACAGCGAATAAGATTACCTCTTTCCAATCTCTAAAAGCTTCTTGTTGATTTACACGCTTTGAAAGAGGGATCGAATAGTTAGGGTATAGAAGATTCATTGGGTATTCATAATTCATCCCCTTCAACCTTTTTTCACAACCCAGGAGCCCCCAAAGGTTGCGAAGAGACTATTGTGCCATTATACTCTCCCAACTCAATGTTGGCAGAAAGCATATCTTCTCTTTCCAATCGATCGATATGGGACTGCTAAGTATCGAAGTTGGAAGTTCGCATGTCCGAATCAGATAATTTGATCCCGAAATTTCAACGATACAATTTTTCAGAAATACCGGCCCGTACCTTGTTGCTCTCATTAGAAAACGGAGTTTCACGGCTGATTGCTGTGTGTTGAGATCTGAAAAGAACCGGCAGAAGTTTTGCAGCAAGGGGCCGAAGACAGATAAAACAGGCGCAAATGAGAGCTGCGTAAATCTCTATCGTTGACCAGAGAACGACGTCGACATTATCCCCTAACAGCTTATTAGCGGTATATTGAGAATAGACACGAGACATGTTGAAATTACGTAATCCGTCCTACTGCATTGTGTCTACTTTGTCAAAGACTCTTTGTTAGCTAGCTATATATAAACTAGCTGTATCTATAGTAGACTCTTTGTTAGCTAGCTATATATAAACTAGCTGTATCCATAGTAGAATAATTAAGTACATAACTAGCTTCTTATTTACTATATTTTATTAGGTTATAAGCCCGGCTTACCGTTGCGAACAAGTAATAAATCGTACCCTTTGTTTAGATACTGAAAACAGAATTTCGACTACTCGAATATCTACTATTTTTAGAATAAAGATAGTGTTTTCATATAGAACACTACTATATATAGCTACGAGTTTTCTAGTACAAAGGCTAATTTTAGCTGTATCTATACTAAATTACCTAGCGTTTACGAACGTATATCCTACTATATTATCTCTTTGAATAGCAAAGTTACTTTGTTTAAAGGAAATACTCTAAAATACGAATATAGATATACTTAACGAATATATAATATTCTAAGATATTAAGCCCTTTTTTATAGTACTATCTAAGAATACTATTTTTTATATATTTCGAAGATAATTTTACCTACCTTTTACCTACTTCTACTATATTAAAAGCTAAAAATATTAACGTTAAAAACATAGATTCGATCTATAAGCTTAAGAATAAATCGGACTTTTTATAATAGAACAAGGATCTATATAGTACGCTTTATAGATAAGATATAGAATAATATATAACGCCTATACTCCTACTATAATAACCTAATTTAAGTACTATCTAAGAGGCTAAAAAGAAGACTATAATAAGGTTTATTATTAAAATAATATCTATAGGGATTTATAATAATCTCCTAACTTACTTTAGTAAACCTTTGCTAGCTCTCTAGGTTATATTAGTATACCCTAAAAAGAACTATAAAGAAGTTAGTAGTAAATATCTATCTCGCTTATATAATAAATACTATAATTTAACCCTTGAAAAATATAATAATATTATAGATTTTATATAATAACTCTAAGAACTTAAGGACTAATTAATAAATATCTATTCTATTACTATCTATAAACCTCTCTATATTTAATAGTTTATTAAAGGACTTAGAACGTTATATAGCCTTTAGCTCTCGAATTATTAATCTATCTATAATCTCTCCTTAGTAGACTTTAAAGATATAGTATAAAGTACTTTAGTATATACTCCTAGTACTCCTTCTTGTCACGGAGTTGGAGGAACTAGGGTCAGATCACGTGTAGCACGGCACGTGCGTGCCGCTGGCATTATGTATATAAGCTCTTGTTCCTCTGGAACTCTCTTCTCTCCCTACTTAGTTGTTCGCTCTTTATAGCAGTGTTCGGTTTGACTCAGTATTCATCACAGCAAGCAGTGGTTCACTCTACACGTTCATATTACAACTAAGTCACTTCTTCGCCTGGGAAGGCCTGTTATAATATCCCACTTTGTTTATTTGTTTTTGGCTGACGATACTCGACTCGACGGATTTCCGACTCGACATCATCCTCAGTAACACCACGTTATATATCACTGAACGCAGTGTGCGTTATATGTCCCTGAACGATGGTATCACCAACCCCCCCCAACGCTCGCGGAAGACGTACTAACAGAGGTAGAGGTCGAGGCGTAGCCTCCCTTACTCACACGCCTGTACAAACCGCTGGAGCCTCCAACACTGTCTAGCAGACAGACGACGATTTTCTCTCTTTGAAGACCAGTTTCAAGAGCGACAGAGGACCGTCAGTTCTTCTCTTACCCCAGTACCTATTACGCCTACGCAGTACGACCAGATCATGGCAAGACTCAATTCGCCAGGAAAACGCTCAACTACGCATAGCTGTCCAGACGCGGAACACGGCCTCTCCAGATGACCCTATTCCCACTACTGAAAAGGGAAAAGCCACTACCGGACGTCCGCAGCATAGCGCGCTCCGACAGACTAAGTCAACTTCCTTTTCAGGCTCTACTAGTCGGAAGCCAAAGCTAAGCGCCAAGGTCAAGGACGTTCCTCTCCTCGATGATGGCATTAGCCCGTCCCTCGTCCAATGGCAGGTCCTACTCAAGAGCAAGCTTGTCGCAAACGTAGACCACTTCGCATCCGAGTCAGAGAAAATGACCCACGTGTTCGCTTGCACAACTGGCAAGGCAGCTACCTTGCTTGAGACAGCTATGGCTGCAGAAGACGACCTAGAAGACGCTTTCCCGGACTGGGAATCTATGGTCGAGTACCTGGTTTCTAGCCTCCGGAACCCCCACGAACGAGCCGATGCAAGAGGGGCCTACAAAGCGCTTACTATGGAATCGGACGAATCGTTCCTTGACTTTAAACTTAAGTTCTTACAGTACGCCACCAAAGGCAGAATCGCTAAGTCAGAATGGAAGGACGACATGTACGATAACCTAGTATAGCCCCTATAGGACGAGATGCGTGTCGAGGTCCAAAAGATCAAGGACTTTAATGAGTTCGCTGACCTCACCTCGGGAACTGACGCAAGGCTCAAACGTGACAGAGCTCGGAATCCTACCCTAAAGAGGATGACGCGTACTACTCCGCTAGCCAGGGTCGTTACTGTCCCTACTATGCACCGCTATCCAACTCCCTTGTCGCAGACTAGAGTTAATACGACCTCAGCTTTGCTATCCCACTTAACGACCCCGGCTACAAAGCAACACTTCCCTAATTTGGTCCCGCTACTTATCTCCCTTGCCTACAAAGCAAATTGCCGGTCTCCATTCTGGAACAACAAGTCTAGGAGCGTCAACTTCCCCTCTCTCGCCGCCACAAGTGACTCCCGCTTAATGAAAGGACATCATGGCTAGACTAGAATCACTTAGTTAGGTAGATGTACGACTCCGCGCTACTCTCTACAAGCCTTGTCAGCCCACCATATTCCGACTATTAAGGCGGGTAAAGCGACTACGACGTACTAGCGATAGCAATCTTCCCTAGAGTACAACAGCAAGCCAGGCCAAGCCAGGACTGTTAATCGCATCCCAGCTCTTCTAGGAGTAGTGCTTAGCTTAGTACAAGTGTCAGGAGTAGGCCTCTATTAGAAAACAGCAAACAACCCGTTGCTTGTACGGCTGGTAAGGCGCATGCCTTGCTCGAGACCACAGTAACAGTGGAAGACGATCCTAAGGATACTTTTCCACATTAGGAATCCATGGTCGATTACATTGTTGTAGGGACACGACTTACGTATAGCCCAGCCGCCTTCTTTAGATCTGCCGGTCTGCCCTTGCTTCTGGTTACTTAACTAACAAGGGGAACTCCTATTCCTGTCTTGCGACACTAGTCTACGGTTCCTACTAGTAGATGCTCGGTCGAGGACGACCTCCTTTTAAGGAGGGGGTACTATAACGAGATTAGAGTGTGACGAGATTAGAGTCTATAGTTGACTTTCTACAAGCCTCTAGAGCCCCTACAGAAATAGAACGACCTATATAACAAGTTTACGCAGCCGCTTGAGCTCGATAGCCTGCTAGCTCGCCCTTGCTTCTGATTACCCGGCTAGCAAAAGGCACTTCTGTTCCTCTCTTGCAATACTAGCGCTGTTCAGTTCTTATGCCTCGGTAGCGGATCACTGAATAGACCGAGTCTGCCTTCCCTGCTACTGCCTCTTGAGTCTTGAGGCCCGGCTATAACAACCCTGAGTACCTGTACTCTAGGCGAGACATGAGATTGTGGAATAGAGGGACGACATAACAATACAGCCACCTTGCTTAAGTTGCTAGTACGCCCTGCTTCCAACTTCTCGGCTAGCAAGGGATGCTCTGAATTCCTGCCTCCTACACGTCGATTCCTACATCTTAGTAAGACAGAACCTCGGGAACCCTCACGAGAAAGCTAGTGCAAGTACACAGACTTGCCAGGCCCTCGCAGGACGAAGTGCAACCGACTCGAATCCTGGACAGGACAGAGCCAGAGCCCGGACTACAGTTAGAACTAAGGCTTGTGTAAGACGACATACTGCCCCTCTCTGGCCTCTGAGTTTGCCGCAAGCTAGAACAGACAGCAACCAGCCCTATTGCCTCGACAGTAAGCTGGTAAGCGATCGACATCGCTGCGACATCTGCGACGTCTGCTGTCTCTTTACCTGTGTTGCCTTCGCTTAATCCCCTGGATTAGTAGGCTGACGCTGTTGCACAAGCACCTATGAAAACGACTCTTACGCCAGAGACAACCTTTTCAGTTGTTGCCTTTGCTTGTGTCGCCTTTGCTTGTGTCGCCTTTGCTTGTGTCGCCTTTGCTTGTGTCGCCTTTGCTTGTGTCGCCTTTGCTTGTGTCGCCTTTGCTTGTGTCGCCTTTGCTTGTGTCGCCTTTGCGGACCTCCTATTCTGTTGCCTGTGTGTCTGTTAATGAGATTCCTCCTGGTTCCGGCTAGTGAGATGCCTCCTAG